>ML101061.1:0-24780 GCA_003697995.1 Taxidea taxus jeffersonii
GGGGGGGGGTGTCCGTCCTCGGCTCGACGACCGGGTCGTGCCCCACTAAGAGTGAAAACCAGGGTCCCTGTGGGACTCCCAAAGTCCCCGCCACATCGGCCTCTTCTTGGGGGCCCCCGTCCAGAGCGTTCTTGGCCCTGCTGACATGACCCTCCCTCCCTGCGCCACGTCCCCTGACCCAACTCATGGCAAGCCCCTTCTGCGGGCCAGCCATCTGCCTTCTCCGTGAGCAGCAAAGACCTAAATGCGTTTCCTTAGGTCTCTGGGGACGGTCCCAGCGTTGGGGTATCGGCCGTCCAGTGTGCCAGTTCCAGGTCGGTGTGTGTCTTCCTGACCTGCACCCGCAGTGGCTGTTCCAGGTTTGTGCCCAGGGAATAAGGAGCACACGTCTCCTTCAGGGACCTCACGAGGTTGGTCTAATTTCATGGGCTGGCAGCCCCATGGGGGAGGGGCACCTATTCTCCCATTTTGCAGGTACAGCTACTGAGGCAGAGGGATCTTGTCATCCACCCTGTGGCTCCACCCCATGGAGGGTCCAAGGGAGAAGTGCACATGGGGTCCCTGGGCCGCCTCCCCAAAGAGAAGGGGCTCCTGGGTTCTGGCCAGGGCATGCCCTCTGACTGTCCAGGGCCAGTGCGGGGGCGCGGATGTGGCGCGGGATCCACGGGCTCCTGCTGGGTGAGCGCCGTGGCCAGCCCGTGTGTGCAGCGGCTCCCAGAACCAATCAACGCCTTATCGCCAGCATTAATCACCCCGCTATCGTCCCCAAACCAGGCAAGCACTTTTGGGGAGCTCAAACAGCTGACCTCACAGAAGTTTCTGTGTAATAACGGATTAAGTTTCTGGCGGTTCAACAGCATCTGCAGAGGCCGGCCCTCTGGGGTGGCGAGGGGCTGCCCAGGGCCAGTGGACACTCTGCCCACACTGCCTGCCCCTGGGACACCCAGGATGGTCCTCCCCAGCCTGAGATCTCAGGGACCAGACTGGCCATCTCCCTTCCCCTGGACCGGCCTCTGGGAGGATGCTGTGGGTCCTGCCCAGACCGGGGCCCCCGTTCCCTGCTCTCACCCTTTCCAAGGCCTGGCTCTAAGGATGGGCGGCCTCAGGGTGGTCTGAGAATCTCTAGGAGGAAGTGACCCGGCCCCCGGTGAACAGGAACGAGAGTCCCTGTGCTGGGCTGAGGCTGCGGAGGCACCGTGCCCTGCTGGGCTTGGGAAGGGCTGTGAGGGGCGGCCATCAGGGTCAAAGCAGGAGGCAGGAGATGAGGCAACAGGAGAGGCTGGGAGGGAGGGCGGCAGCATGGCGAGACCTGGAGAGAACATGTGCAAAGGCCTGGGGCAGGCAGGCACTGGAAGAAGCTGAGGGAGAAGGTCAGAGCGCCTGGGGGCACCGAGGGGCTGCGGGGAGGGCAGGGGGCGGGAGGTGAGCGGGAGCCAGTCCTGGGCACCTCGGCTGGGCGAGAGCCACGAGGATGGAGCATGACTGGGGCAGGGGTCCCAGGGAACGTGGGGTGACCCTGCCACCTCACGGCCACACCCTACAGGGACCGCAGTCTCTGGCCCGTCACAGCGTGAGCGCCGTGATGTCCTTTTCCCACCGACACCGTCCGTTCACCCTCCAGACCGCACAGCCCTTCCCTGCTGGCTCCCGCTGTGGGTGTCCCTGCCGTGGAGCCCCCCAGGGCCAGCAGTGACTCCCCCATCTCTGGCCGTGCTCCTCTCCTCCAGCTGAGCTATTCACGCAGCCTTCACTCTTCAGGGCTGTGGTGCTCCTCCCTGACCCCATCCTCTGCGCCGGCTCTGCAAGGACACTGGCTCCCAGATCCCAGTCCCTGGCACCCCACCCCCACACGGGTAATCCCAGTGCCGCCTGCTTTCTCTAGGGTCCTGCCCTTTATCATCTCTGCTATACAGATAGGCCCCGAGATCTCGGCGACGCTGTGAGTGGGCCCCAATCTCGGCACGCCGGGATCTGGGTCCTGGTGTGTCTGCCCCCAGAGCACAGAGCCCCCTGCAAGCTGGGGCCGTCCCTCCAGGAGCCCAGGGTGTATCTCGTGCTGACGTGGGCAGATGTGTGCCTGGAGCTCAGAGGTCCAAGCAACCAGCAGCAGAAACCAGGCACAGACCTTTCTACCAGGATGTTCCGAAGTCAGTGCCTGGCTAGGGGGCTGGGAACGCCCAGTCTGAGTTACAACCCAGCGGCTCACGCGTCCTCTGCCCCACCCCCAACCACTGCAGACCTCCAGCCTTGGGGGTAGAGCGAGGGGATCCCCGTGCCCAGGGGTGCACAGGTTCTCTCTGTCTCTCTCTATGGAGCTGCTGGGAAGGGCCCCTGTGCCCAGCCAGTCCATCCAGTCGGGGGATGGTACCTTCCAGCAGCAGAGGCAGGCGTGCCAGTGCCTCAAGGTCCCCACTCCTCCTCATGCTGAAGTCCCTTCGTATTCAGGCTAATACAGAAGTATGGGGTCTGGGAAGAAAGATCCCATAAGGTTTGTCCCCCCCACCCCCAGGAAGGGGCCTGGCCCATCTCTGTGGCCTTGCTCACTGGCTTGTCCCGCCGTTCCACACCCTGAGCCCCTCTGGGCTCCTGGCCACAGTCCTGTCCCACATGCCACGATAGGCAGGGGTGGGAAGATGCAGGACTTGGAGGGGCTCACTCCTCTGCCCTGGGCCTCAGGTTCCCCAGCTCTCAGAGCACAGCAGTGGCCCCTGTGTCATGTCGGTGTCCTTGGAAAACCTGTCACCCGCCTGAGACTTGCCTCCAGGGAGACCCTCTCGCTCCAGTGTGTTGCTCCCCCCATGCCCGTCCCCCCTGACCTGAGGACACTGGCAGACCCCCCCCAAGTCCATCTGGAGACCCCCCAAGTCCATCAGGCCAGGATCCTGGGTGCATGAGTGTCCACGCAGACCCCACCCAAGCCAGCCACGTCGGCACACACATCACATGAGTGGTCACAGCCGGGCCTGAGCCATGGCCCGGGACCCACCCTCGGCCTTCGCTGCCCAGGCCAGCTGGAAGCAATCTCCCCAGAGCGGGCAGGTGGTCCTCCTTCGCTGGCCCCTGCGAGGCCGTCCCCAGCCCCGCACCCACGGCCGCCTCGGGCCCCTTCCCTGCCGGAATGAACCAAGCGCTCTGGAATTCGTGAAGAAATCAGGGGTCTTTGGCCTGCTGTTTTTCTTGGCGAGGCCTTATCACAAATTAGTGGGGAAGCCCGAACGTTAGGGTTTCAGTTAGTTCAGCAGAATCTGAGAAGCAGGGAGTTGGCCTCCCGCCTCTCCTTGACCTGTGGGGCCCCAGGATGATTAACCAGGCAGGTGACCTGCACTTTGGGCGGGGGGTGGGGGGCAGCGTTTGCACAAGCTGGCGGGTTTCAGAAAGCCCAGCAAACCTGTGCCTTCCCTCGGGCCCCCTCAGCTGGGAGGGAGCATGGGCCGTGGGGTCCACGGTCGGGCCGGGGGCTCTGGGCGCTGGAGGAAGGACGGTGTGGTGGGCTCATCCAGGAAGGGGGTGAAGGCAAGCAGGACCAGGGCCCTCTGACCTTGGGGTCCCTCTAGCTCAGCTGCTTCCTCAACCACAGGTAAACACGAGGCGCTCCCTCAACTCAGGGAGGAGGTCAGGGACCCCCGGCAGACAAGCGGCGGGGCGTCTCCGCTGCAGAAGCCATTCTTCTGACACAAAAGGTGGGCTGAGCCGCCTCGCCTGAGGAGCCAAGGCCACGTGCAGGGGCGGCGAGCACGTCTCCCCAGCCCAGCCCGCAGCCGCGTCCGCCCGCTGGGGCCCCGGGGAGGGCAGCGCGGTGCCCACGACGGCGGCCTTCCTCGGGCACCGTGCTCCTGGCCGTCCCACAAATATCAGCGCCCCGCCCCGACCGAGGCTCCCCGGAGCGGAGATGGGGGCACAGACGGCCTGGCCCTGGTTCAGGACATGGTTTAGGAAACTCCTGGGAGGGTCCTGGGCCAACGGCACGCCGGAGTGCGCGGCGCGCTGTGCGTGCGCGGTGCGGCAGTGGGGGACCTGGGACTGGGCGCTGGTCCTGGGCCCGCCGCCTGTTTCGCGGTGCTGGCGGCCCCCGGCGCTGCCCTCGTCGCTCACCACAGACGACGGGATCAAGCGACGGAGACCAGGGCGCTCCCACTTCACAACTGAGAACGCCGAGACCCAGGCCTTCAGGGGCCTTGTTAAGACCGCACAGATGCAGAGTGCGGGACAGGCCACAGCAGCTCCAGCGGGATCCTACAGGAGCCGTCTGAGTGGGGCGGGCGACCGTCCTCCCATTCTGATTCTGATGCGGGGCGGGAGGGAGCACGAGCGAGGGGAGGACAGAGCGGGAGGCTGGGCCTGAGCTCCAGCTGCAAGCAGGCCCCACCGGGCTCCTCTGCCCTTCTCCTTGAGGGAGCCGTGTTGACATTCGGGGTGGGGGGCCTTCTTTCCCCACGTCCCCCGCTCGGAGGCCGTCGCCCCCAGCCCCAGCCCCCGGCGGCCCCTGCGGTGGGACGGGGACCCTGGCGGCCAGCGGCATGCCATTCTGCAGAGCCCCACGCAGGTGGGAGACGGCTGCAGGCCCCGAGGACTTGGGGCCGACCCGTGGCAGCGCATGGGGACGAGCGGAGGGTGATGCCGTGACATCATACGGAGCCAGCGAGGGGGCGCGTTTTTGTGTGTGTCCTTCCTAGGCCCCTCGTCTGTGGCCCCCCATGATCTTGTCGGAGTGTCCCGTCCGGGTGGGGTTATCCATCGGGAGGACTGACCGGGGCCCGCGCGGAGGAGGGCCTGGGGGAGGGAGAGGCCCCGGCACACCTGCAGGGGCGGCGGGCGCGGGGACCAGCCCCCCTCCCCCCCGTCACGTGACGCACCCGGGCCGCCGGGTCAGGAGCAGGGAAGCACTTGAGCGCGGGGCCGTCCTCTCTCATGGCTGGGAACTCGGGGGCCACCACCGTGTGAACCGCCTCAGCTAGCCGGCTGGAGAGGCCCAGCCACCAGCGAGGGCCTGACCCGCGAGTGAGGCCATCCGAGACCGCCCAGCCCCCGCTCGTCCCAGGCGGCCTGCTCGGCCGCCCCCACGGAAGCGTGAGCGGCGAGGTCTGAGGAGGGCTTGCTTCACGGCGGAGCTCACCCGCGGCCTGCTGGAGCCTCAGCCTTGCCCCGAGCGGGGTGTCACTGTTTCCAGGCACCCCTGTCGCTCGGAGGCAGATCCACGAACGGGACCGGCCTGGGGCTGTCTTCACGGGGCCCCGGGGTGCCACGGACAGACAGGAGCCCACGTTCTCACCCTCGTGCCTTCCCCACCCTGCCCTAAGGCCTGAAGGGCACTGTCCTGTTCCACCTGACAGACGAGGACACTGAGGCACAGAGAGGGAAAGGCTTGCTGGGGTTCTCGAAGGCCAGAGCTGGGACTGGTCTGGGAGCATTCCCGTACTTGCACTGTCCCAAGAGGCCCAGTGTCCCTTCCGAGACTGAGAGTCTGGGACCCCTCGTGTGTTCCCCCGGGCCGGTTAGGCATGTGGCACTCCAGGCTCGCTCAGCGGCAACAACGGCCCCTGGCAGGGCAGGACTGGGGCGCACTGGAGCGGGGCTCTCCCAACGGCCAACCCCTCCATCAGCCTCGGGGCTGCTGAGACGCTCAGAGCCTGGACCCCGCAGCTCAGCCTACTTCAGCACTCCCTTGGGGCCCTGCGCCCTCCCGGGCCCCAGAGCACCCCCCCGGCCCCCGCAGCTGGCACTCCCATCCCCAGCATGGCTGGCCTTCCTGGGCCCTGCCCGCTGTCACCCCATGGGGAAGCCGTCACCCCGGCTGAAGAGTCACACCCAGCCCCACCCGGCCCCGCTATCCTCTCCTGCCCTCACCCAGCCTGCTTTTCTTCACCTGTCAACCTGCCTGTCACGTCCCCTGGGAGCTCTGGGGGACAGGGTGTGTTGGCTTTGCAGTTTCCCACCCCCCATGCCCGACTTGCCCAGGCCAGCCCACGCAGGGACCTCAGGAATCAGCCCTGTGCTGAGGGGATGTGGGCCTTCCTAAGGCCTGTGCCGCTCGGGACCCCAGGGGGCTGTGTGCCCCCCCACGCAGCGGCCGTGCCTCACGATGTCGGCCAGGAGGCCCTGTGGACTCAGAGGCGGTCACTGATGGGGTGTCCTGGGGGGTGGGGGATGACAGGGATGGAGCAGGACCTCTCGGGCTTATAGTGAGAGTGTCCTCGAGAGGTCCTGGACCTGTGCCGAGTGCCGGGTCTGACGAGCCAGCCCGAGGCACCCCCACTCTGCGGCTTCCCTGAGCCGGACGAAGGGACAGAAGTCCCGGAAGGACCCGGACGGCAGACAGAAGGGACAGACCGAGGGATGAGTCCTGGTGGGCTTGGCGCCTCCTCAGAGCCTCTGCCAGGGCCCGGCCGGGGAAGCCACCCTAGCGGCTGTCAGGGAAGACAGACAGCCCCGGAGCAGGACTGCCTCGCATTGTTTGCTGCCGAGTGGAGGGCGTCCTCCTGAACGGTCCATGGGGACGAGGACGGTGACCCCCGGGGCCCGCCCCCGCCTCCCCCTGGCCCAACTCTGCGGGGCGCCTCCCACCCCTGCACGTAGGAGAAAAGCCACGAGAAGACTCTTGACCACCGGAATGTAAATCCCTAGAAATATTTCTTGATACAATCTGCTAATTCCACTCACACCACGGACGGGGGAACGCTGGGCGCAGCCTCCATTGGCCGGCCCTCGGGAAAGGGGCGGCCACGCCAGGCCCTGGAATGGCGGTCTCGGGCCCTCAAAGCACCCAGCGGGAGCCGGCTTGTTAGCGGGCTCGAACAAAAGCTGCAAAAGCTTGGGGTCCCCTTGCACGCAGACCCCCGCGGAGAGGCTTTCAACCCCCAAAGTACTGCCTTTTAACTCAGGCCTCCTCCGCAGGACAAACAGGGGAAGAAATTAGTCGTGGATGCTGCTGGATGTTTCGTAACTTGTCCGGTTGTCTCCCTGGAGCTAGTCTGGCCCGGGCGGCTTGTCTCTTGACATGCAGAATGGAGAACCTGAAGCAAGAGGCTCCTGCCGGCCCCCTCCCTGCCTTTTTAACTCCTCACAAGCTTCCCGAGACAAAACGCCTTCCTGGCATCGGACGGGGCCTCTGCAAGGGCCCAGGACTGTCTGGGAAGCTGCCGAGGCCAGGTGGGGGGACCTTGGCTTCTGGGGTGGGGAAACCCAGGAGAAGCCCCTCTTCTCCCTCGGTACCAAGCCCCGGCGGCCTCGGGGTCTATGCCGGCCTCCAATGCCCAGCAAGGGTTCTCTCTGCACCTGGACCCTACCTAATGAGGAAAATGAGGGACAGTCACCCCCAGTGCCCCAAGGGCACGATTTCCTGCTAGGAGCTCCCCAGGAGGCATGAGGCCCTTGGGTTCTGGAAGCCAGGCCTGCCACCAGGGAGTGGTTGCTTCTGCTCACCACTCAGGTCCCATTTTCTGGGGCCAAGGAGAAGCCACGCTTGTCCCCGACAGAGGCAGCTCAGAGAAAAGGCCCCTGCGGAGCTCGGAGCTCTGGCAGGCAGGGGTTAACCACCGACTGCGGGCGCTGGCTGGCCCTGGGGCCCACTCCCCTCGCAGAGAGCAGCCAGGTGACCTTCGAGGGGGCTGCCTCTGCTCTGGGAGGCTCTCCCAAGGCCAGTGGCCTCCTCCTGGCCTTCAGCTGTCCCCGCACAAGGCCAGCGTGGGCTTGGCCTGAAGGAGGCCCGACCTCAGCTTGGCCCCGGAAGGCAGCTGAGTCAGGGACGGTGCGCCTGCGTGGACACATCCGCCGGCAATGCGGCCCCGCCGACGCCCACGAGCCTTTCCGGACACCGACCCTGTGTAACGATAACCCATAACAGGGACCCTTGCTTTGTCCTGAGCCACTAAGCTCGGCACACACGATCAATCTGAAAGCCCTGTGCCTCCGAGGTACCAGGAGGGTCCCTTTGCCAGCCCCCGCCGCCCCCACAGTTCTGGGCAGCGGCCGCCCCCAGGGGCAGGGACACGGGTCATTTCAGGAGCAAGACTGGGGAGGTTGTGGGGCTCGGTGTGTTTGGATGGAGAGACCGTCACCTCCGAGGGGCGTGACAGGGGTCAGGCACCATGCGCCCGCACACGTGTGTGACCCGATCCCACGTCTGCGCCGAGAGTCCCATCTGTGTTCACGTCCGCCCTTCCCTGACTGGAGACGACAGAACATTCGGATGCTCCCGGAGGCCATGGCCAAAGTGGGGCTGTGTGCTTCACGGCCTAGAGCTCTGGGCCCGGCCGCCCTAGCTGCGGGGGCCACCGGTGGGCCCCGGGGTCACCAGGCAAGGCCAGCCGCCCGGCAGTCAGCATGTCAGTGCGGGGCCGGCAAAGCCACGACTGTCCTCCCAGGTCCGTGTCCCCTCAGCTCTGGGAACCCCTGTACGCGGCGTGACAACAGGGTCAGTCACTGTCACCTCTCAGGAAGGCTACCTCTGTGTGCTCGTAACCTCTCATCTCCGATCACGAGGCTTGTCAGCCTGCCTGAGACAGGACGCTGAGCCTCCGGGAGCCGCTGTGTGGCATCCCAGGGCACCCAGCATGGAGGTGGCCCCGCATGTACTCAAGCAGGGGTGACTGTGCAGATAGCACCTGCAGATAACCCTCTCGGGGCTGGGTGGGGTCATTACCAGGTGGGCAGCCCCACCTCAGTGTGGTCCTCAGTACAGCTGCCCTTGCAGTGACAGACCCCCCACAGCCCTGGACAGTGGCCCATGTTGTGCACATGCTCTGAGGTGCTTGGGCTTGGGGTCCTGGACTCCCCTGACAGCTTCCAACAGTCAACCTTGCAGCGTTGCAAGCCAGCCCCCAGGGCCAAGCCATCCCTGCCCTTCTTCCTTGGCATCCGTGTTCTGGGAGCTGAATCCCGTAAAGCCTGTGGTGGCGGATGGTGGAGGGGCAGGCCCCGTGGGCAGACAAGGAGGGAGGGGTGAGGAGGGGCCTCCGTCCCGAGGCAGGAAGGGTGAGCCCAGGGCCTGCCAGGGGCTGCAGGGTGCTTGCGTGAGGGAAGGTGGTGGTGGGAAGGGGCTGGGGGCTTGCCCTGCAGGCTGGGGCCGGTCCTCCAGGGCTTTAATCCAGGTCAGGCATGTTGGCCTGTCAACCCAGAGCTCACCTTGAGAGCCGGGATCAGCCCCAAGCCCAAGCTGCTGGGGCTACACCCTTGCAACAGAACAAAGCCAAGGCTTCTACCCAGGACGCACCCTTCCTGGCCCTCCGCCCACAGGAGCAAAGTTTAGTGCTTTCTCTAGGACCCCAGAAGTACCCTGATGAGGCGTCCTTACTCTGGGGGGACTCAGACCCACAGGCCCAGGGCCCCCAGGCCGCAGACAGGCTCCCCTTCCTGTTCCCTGGCCCCTCGGGGCAGCGCTCCTGCCTCTCCCCTCCCCGATGCTGTCCTGGGGGACCTTTGGCTCTGCTCTTCTGAGAGCTTGTGGTTAGAACAAAATAAGAAGCCAGTCAGTGGGGCCTGCAGAACTTTCCTGAATACAGGGTGGGGGGAGGGCTGTGACTTCCTGGAGCTCCCCTCCCCCAGCCCCAGCCGCCTCTAGCCCAGGCGGTGGGGCCCAGTGGGGCTGTGGGGCCCGGCGGGGGCCGGTGGGGCCCAGTGGGGGCCGGTGGGGCCCAGCACAGGTAATGGCTCTTGAGAAGGACAGGGAAAGGGCCGGAAAGCCCGGAGGGAGGGAAGAACTCTACCGTGGCCACGTCCGAGTCTCCTTTCTGCAGGCTTTTGAATACTGAGTGTTTTGGAGAAACAGAGTAGAGTCAAGTGGGAGCTGGAGCCCAGCTGCCAGCCCCCTCCGGGTGATCCACCGGCTGCTCTCCCAAGCCCCCTCCTCCTGCACAGCCTTGAATGCTGCCCAGGGGGCCCACCTGAGCCCCTGGGTCTGAGGGACAATGCTGGGAGGGGCCCCTGCAGGGTGGGGGTTTGCCGACTGGAGGGGTGAGTGGGAAGAGAGGGGCGATCTGCTTCGGACCCCTCCTTCCACCTAACCCCTCCCCCATCCGTCCTCCAAGCCCCCTTCACTCCCCCTTCATCCATCCTCTGAGCCCCCCACCTCCCCTGTCCATCCTGCTAGCCCCCCGCCCCTCCCCCCACCCCCCTCCCCCATCCTCTAAGCCCCCAGGGCAGCTTGGTTCCCAGTGGGGCTGCGTCACCAGCCAGCAAGACTGCCGGTGTGGGGCGGGGACTCCGGCTGACCATTAACTTTCCCGGGCGGGTGCCGGAGTCTCCACACCTGCGGGGCCGTGAGAAGGTGCCACGGAGGGCAGAGGCCACAGGGCTGGTGCGGCAGGAACAATACGACCCCCAGGATATGCGAGTCTCCATGCTCACAGGACCAGCCTCTCACTGGAACGAGTCTCGAGTCTCGGGGACGCTTACGCACAGGCGGGCAGGGAAGGGCTCATGCTCCCCAGGCTGACCCCCCCCCCACATTAACTGTCAGGCCTGTGGGGGAGGGGGCAGGGTATAAACTCGAGGCTCCCCACGGTGAGCAGCGTGAGTCGAGGTGGTTGGGGGCCAGAGGCCAGCTCAGCCTCAGGACCAGAGACCTTCTGGAAAGCCAGTCCCGATCTCCAGGTCCCCACTGCATAGATTCTGATGTCACGAGATCCCCAAGCGCCTCCGGGCTCGCTGTTCCTGCTGGCACAGTGGCAGGAACCCCCGTGTGCATACACCCCGGCCAGCCCGCCTGGCTCGAGTGGCAGGAGAGCGAGCCTGAGCTCAGGGACGTTTGTTACTCAGCGAGGTCCTCTGCCACGTTGACCAGTCTGGGTTCATGGACTCCTCCGACATCAAGACCCAGGAATGGCTTCAGGAGCCGACTGCTGACTGCCGGCCTGCCTCGTTCCACTGTGGCCAGGGCCAGCTCGCCGTGTCCCTCCAGGGGGACCTCTGATGAGCCGTGGCATGTCTGAGGACATCCAGGGGCCCCCAGCTTCCCCCTCCTGTCCCGACTTCCTTCCCTAGCAGGAGACCCATTCCAGCCCGGCCCTGCATGGATGTATCCTCCCGCGGGGTTGCAGCAAGTAACGGAGGCTGGGCACCAAGACAGACGAGGCGGCTGAGGGACAGGGGGTCTGACCTCCGCAGGCAGGTCCACACCTGGCCCACAGACACTGCCAGCCCAGCCCTGCCTGAGTCCGCGGCTCCTCTGGGAGAAGGCCCGTTGGCTGCGGGCTTCCCTGAGCCCTTGAACGTCTCTGTGCTGGTCAGTCGGGGCCAGTGCCACAGAGCACCCTCGCCAAGAGCTTCCCGAGGGTACCTGTGACTGGGAAGGTCACCAGCTGCCCCGTGTCACTGTCGGCCCATCCCTCCCGGTGCCTCTCACATGTACCAACCAACCACGGGCGCGCATGGGGGCTGCCATGCCTCACGGCTATGCATGCAACACAGGCCGGGCTCTGGGCAAGATGTGGGCAAGCGGGAGGACATGTGTGTGTGGGCACCAGGCCTCCGGGCCTGGGGCCCAGACTTTTGGGGCAAAGAAAGGCACATCTGTCTGCACAGTTTTCTTGCTCATGAAGGGAACGCTGTTGTTTGAACGATGGTGGTGGGACTCCTTCGCTGGCTTTCGAGGCCCTCTGCCGTGGACCCTGCCTGGGCCTTGGGCCCCCGTGCTGTGCAGGCCCTGAGCCTGCTGCCTCTACCGCTCTCTCCAACCATGCTTGGCTGCGTTGTGTCCACCTGCACTGTCTCCCCCTCCAAGAATCTGTCTCCGTGAAGCTGTCTGTGGCCAGCCCCCCAGCCCCCACCCGTCTGCCTGACCCTTGTCCTGCTGAAGCCCTTCCATCCACGCAGAGCCGTCATGGGGCCAGAACCCCACGCCTGGCCAGGGACCCTGATATGAGCAGGAGAAGCACAGGGCAGGCCTTCATCTCCACTGATCGCAGAATAGCCCCCGGCTCCCAGACTCCCAGAGCACACTCAGGCTTACCAGGGGGGACACGGGGGTGGGGGGAAGCCAAGCGTCCATGGCCCAGTAGGCTGCCTCTCAGGGGCCGGGCAGGGCACCTGGGGGCTGGCCCCGGTGCTTGGGCTGCCTGAGGGGGGTGGGCTGCAAGGGAGATGGGGCTTACCCCCTCCCAGTCAGGTGCAGAACGCAGCAGGCTCGGGCCTGACGTACCCCGCCGTGGGACGGGACGGGAGGACTCCTACACCCCGGCATGGGTGGGGCTGGGCTGGGCCGGGGTCCTACAGGCTCTGACGATGGGACAGGCTCAGGGACGAGGCCTCCGCAGCCCATGGCTCAGACTCTGTTACCCGAGTCTCTTCAGAGGCTCTAGCCCAGGACTGCAGGCCTGGCACCCCCACCCCCAAGTGATCGGGGACAGAACAAAGGCACGGTGGTGAGCGGCACTTGGGCCTTAGCATCTGCGAGGGCCGGGCTCTGAGTGGGTGTTTGCCCATCTGGAAGCAATATTGCAGAAACGTAAGACAGCCAGAGTACGGGATATTCTCTGAATACGTGAACTCCACAGTGAGGAATATGGATTTAATGGATAATCTTACCGGCAGCCAAAAGAACCCAGATTCCTCCCCAGGCCTTCACCCTGCACTTGGCTTCCACTGCAGCCGAGCCCAGCCAGGGGCCAGCAGCGCCTGTGGCCATGGCCTACAGAAACAGGGCTGACCCAGGATGGGAGCTCACTTTTTTCTCGTGCTTGATGGGAGCGGGGGAAACAGAGACCTGTTCCAGCTCCTGTCCTGGACACGCCCATTTACAGCGAGGAGGATGATGTTGAGGACACACAGGCGTGTGTGTGTGTGTGTGGGGGGGTGATTAATTAAAATCTACGATGACTACGACTTATTCTGGAATCTGGGAGAGAAAAAACCATTTCTGTAGCTCTTCCCAACTTAATATAGCTGGAATAATAAAATAAAACAATAAAAACCACAGCGGAAAAGATGACTGGAGCGTTTTTATGGCGAACAGCAGAGGAAGAGCCCAGAAGGGCCCGACGGAGCGCAGCGAACAATGTGATTCAGGGAACGCTTCCAGAAGGCGGGAGGAGGAGCGGAATGCAGGTCCGGCTGGCCTGGGGCGCCGGGAGGAGTGGGGGCTCCCCACGCTCAATCCACGGAAGCTACATCTCAGGCAGGGTCCCGGCTACTCTCGGATCTCATTTCGGGCACTTATTCATCCCTCCCTAAAGTAAAATCCCCAAATGCCAAAGCTCTATGATATGGCTCCTAGTGTGGGGAGGGGGGTGGTCTCGGCTGTCCCCCCATTCCTGGGACCACACAGGTAGGGCCTCGGGCTCCTCATCCCCTCCCGGATCCCCCAGCCCGACCCCATTTACAACCAGGGGTTTCCCAGGGAGCTGACCTCACTCTGACAAGAGCTTCACAGGGTGGCAGAGGTGGGAGTCCTCCCATGTCCCCCATAGCCTCCTCTCCAGGTCCAGCCGGAGGCTCTCCAAGGGACAAGGAGGGCACATGCCCCACACATGTCAGGAGGTTACAAGAGAGTCCCATGCGGAGAAGGCCCGGGAGCTCCATCCCTCTGGCGTCCAGGCCACAGGGGAAGGCTGCTGAAGGGCAGAGAAGGCCTCGGGCCTTGGTGGTCATGGTGGGGCATTGGGAGGGACTGACTCCCGCTGCAGGCCTCTTTCTACCCCATCTGCACATTCCAAGAGGAACAGAAGCCCTCAGAACTCCTCGATGTATCCCCATCTTATGAGGTGGGGGCGAGGTCCAGAGAGCCTGGCAGCCAGGCCTGTGGATGCTGGGGCAGGGGGCTGTGGGCTGGCCCGTAACCCGGCCTGGAGCCCTGGGGGAGGCAGCTGGGCAGGGAGCCCTCTTCTCTGCGCTAGAACACCTCCCTATGACTCCTGGAGGCCCTATTCTGAGGCCCCCCCCACTACTTTGGGTTGCTGCTATCCCCATTCTGGCTGGCCCCAGCCAGCCTGCAGTGACATCCCTGAGGCCAGGCTGCCTGTGGTCAGGGAGCACCAGTGTCCCACCTGCCCCACACCTAGCAGAGGGCCTGGCTCACAGAGGTGCTCAGAATGCAGAATATGGATGACCAAGGAGAAGCAGGAGTACTTATGGCTTGAACCAGATGACCCTGGTCCCTCCCCAGGTTCCCAAAGGACACAAGCCACCGCCTCCCAGGAGCTGGCCTCCTCCCTGGCTTTCGGGTGGCGGGGAAAACAGGGAATATGTTAGCCCCAGTGAAGCTGGGGGATCCCAGCTGTCCGTGACCCAGTTTGGTCTAAATGGCTTGATCCAGCCTCATCCAAGGGCTGGACGCAGGTAAGCCGTTAACAGCCTTAGCCAAGCTACTACGAGCCAGTTCTGCCTCCCCTCCAAGGCGCCCTCCTGAGAAGCAACCCCAGGGACCCCTCCACCCCAGTGTCTCTACAGACCAGATTTGAGACCTTTGAGTTGAAAGGAAATTTGGAAAATCAAGTTCCTTTTGTAAGTTGCCAAAGTCCTCTTTTCCTGGTGTTGAGGCCCTAAGAAGCCTCCCTTGGGATTAAGGACCATCTCTCCATTAGGACGAGAGATGGTGTTGGGGAGGTCTTGTCCAGGAAACAGTGTAGTTACTCCTGCAGACCTTCTGGGGATTTCTACTCCCCGTGCCTAGTCTTGGGGGGCAGAGCAGGTGGGATGGTAGAGACACTCTGGCCTCTGGGAGCCATAGTCTGAGGGTGGCCCTCTCACTGGGGGAGAGATGACAAAGGCATGTGAAGAAGAGAGCTCCTGGGTGTGGGGGACAACTCGGGAACCCCCTGGACATGAGAGTGGGGAGGGCAGTAGGTGCCCCAGGCAAGGGTGTGAAGAGACTCTGGCCTGAGAAACACATTGTGCCCAGCACAAAGCCGGGGCCACGGAGTATCGCTGGAGCCCAAAGAAGGGGCTCAGGGCCGGGAGCAGCGTGGGGGCTTTGGGGAGTAGGAGTGTGGGGGCTGACCGGAGCCGTGGGTGGGAAGGAAGGACAGAAGCTGGTCGTTGCTGCACAAAACCCCACAGCATCAACAAAAGAAATACCAAGAGACGATCTAAACAAAAAGGAAAGATGTCCCATGTTCATGGACTAGAAGACTTCATGTGGTTGAGATGCCAACAGTCCCCGGGAACATCTGCAGGGCTTGTCACTGCTCTCAGAATCCCACCTGGTCTCTCTGCAGAAGTTGGCAAGCCAATCCTGGAGTTCGTGGGGAAACTCGAGGGACCCAGAACCGCCAGTCGGTCTTGACGAAGGAAGAACACGGCTGGAAGACCCAATCTGGTTCACGTGGTTTGGCCCCGCCCCAGCTGAGGGAATGGACGCAGGCAGCAAGCGGCTCACCTGGGAAGACTGCAGGACTCACGCACCCTGACTTCAAAGCTCACCTACAGAGCTACGTGACCAAGACAGTACGGTGGCGGCCTAAGGACAGACACACAGATGAGTGGAACACAGCAAGCTCAGGGGGAAACCCTCACGTTTATGCCAGTGGTGTCTGACACGGTGCCAAGGTCGTTCGATGAAAACAGCCTTCTTGACAAATGGTGCTGGGACAACTAGATCTGTCTGCCACAGGATGAGCCACAGTCCTACTCACACCCTCCACAGGGGCAAACTCGCATCGATCACAGACTTAGAGAGGAAGGCTAAGACTGAAGCTCTTAGAAGAAAGCAGAAATAAATTCTGGTGACCCTGGATCTGCACGTTGCCACTCGGTGAGAAAAAAGTCGTAGGCTGGACTTCATCCAAGTTAAAAATCATCGTGAGTCAAAGGACACCACCATGAAAGAGAAAAGACAACCCACAAAATGGGGGAAATATATCTGATAAGGAACTTGTGTCTAGAATACATGAAAAACTCTAGCTACCCAATAATAAAGGGATCAATAAAAATTGGGGAAAGGATCTACGTAGACATTTCACGAAGACAAGATACACATGGCCAAGGAGCACGTGAAAAGGTACGCGACGTCACTGGCCATCAGGGAACCGCCAGTCAACTCCACGAGATGCGGCTTCACACCCACTAGATGCCCCACGTGAACCTGACCCACCGTCACAGGGGTTGGTGAGGCGGGGGCGGGGTGGGGGGATGGGAGCCCTCCTGTGAGGGGGTGGGAGGGTGGAGGGCGGAGCCACGTGGGAAGCCATTGGGTGGTTCCCTACGCAGTTCCAAGTCAAGCTCCCGTAGGACCCACCGATTCCGCGACTTGGGGCAGACCCAAGAGAAGTGAGAACACACGTTTGTGGAAGCCTCCCACCCTCACGTTCACGGCAGCCTTTCCCATAACGGCTGAAAAGCGGAACCAGCCCCGATGTGCATCCATGGACGCGAGGGCCCGTGAAGCGGGCTCTAGCCGCAGCACAGAGTACTGGCCGGCCGCAAGAGGCAGCGAAGCCTGGTCACCTGCTGCGGAAGGAAGGACTGGAGGACGTCGTGACACAGCGAAGCCGTCGCAAAAGACTACGTGGCGTCCGATTCGCTAGGAAACGTCCAGAACCGGCAGATCCATATGGACGGAAGACACATCTGTGGCCGCCTGGGCTTGGGGCGTGGTGGGATGGGGGCGGGGAGCCATTGCCACTGGGGACGGGGTTTCTTTTAGGGGCGCCGAAGATGCTCCGGAACCGTCCAGTGCTGACGGTTGCACAGATTTGAATGTCCGAGAGGCCATGGGACCGCACTTTCAACGGACGAGTTGTACGGCCTGCGAGGGAGAGCCGAACTCAGCTAGTGCAGAAACGAAAATGAAAAACACCAGACAAACAAGCCAGCAGGCCCCAGGCGGCCCCCCCGCGCCCTCCCCCTCCACCGACTCTGAGCGGCCCCACAGTGTGGGGGCCCGGGAGGCCCCCGCTGGCCCGGAGGGCCGAGCTCCTACCCATGGCCTGCTGCACGGCCCCCAGGTTGGACATTTCTCATGGTGAAGGCCCGGGAACAGGGAGAGCAGGAGTCCTGTGCAGCTGGGGTAGGGGGGGCAGGCGGGGGCGGGGGGGTCTGGAAGCCCTGCTGCCGAGATGGGGGCTCCCACGCTCCGGGGCCAAGCCGACGTGACTAAAGTTAAACAGACCCCCTGCCACCGCGGGGTCACAGCTCGCTCCGTGCTGCGCGCCGAGCCCCTCACCAGGGATGGCAGCCGTGGGGGGGGGGGCGGGGTAGGCAGCCCCAAAGGTAATTTGCACACGGAGTTTATAAGGCCCCGCAGCTCTTTTAAACATATGCTTCTCTGATTATAAACAGCTGATGGCTCACAAGATTCAGATTTTCCAGCAAGGCTTCCAAAAAAAGATTGCACTCCAAGCGGAGAAAGGTGACCGGTGCTTTGGTGTCGATGTAACTCCGGCCACGTTCTCCCGTGGCTGGAGCCGTCCCTGTTGCCGGGCTCCGAACATGTCACATCTGCAAAGGGCTGGCAGCCATGGACATGTCCCGAGGACTCCGGGCCCAGCCGTGGACCCGGGGAAAGAACAGGGTGTGGGAGACCGAGCCCCCATCTGAGACCGAACCCCCCCCCCCCCGTCTCCTTGGAGCTCAGCTGCACAAAGCCCTCACCTCCTGCGTGTAGACCGAGGCCGAGGGCTGAGGTTCTGGGCTGCTGGCCACCTGGTGTACCCCCAGAAGCCTCCCAACCGACCCCCTTGGGGGACACCTACTGGGCCAATGCTGACCCCATGTCCCACCACCCCACCCTCCCCAGGAATTTGGGGAAGAGTAGGGGTAAATCGGAAATGCCGGCCAGGACCCCTCACCCAAATGAAACTCAAGTTCACTACCTTGCCCAGTTCTGCTTGGCCACTCTGGGGGTCGGGGGTCGGGCTGCAGACCCCAGGAAGGAAGAGATTCTGCTGAGAACGTGTTCAAGGCCAGTCTGATTTGTGGCTGGTGAGTGCGCTTGGGCCCGGGAGTTGTCCTCTCCCTGCCAAGGAGACACTCTGAGGTCACCCCCAGTTCCGTGAAAAAGAACTGTGTTCAAATGGAACGAGCAAGGGGTTTCTGCTGGGGGAGTCTTGGGAGGCAGGGGGCCTGGCAACTGCCGGAGAGCGGGCTGAGGGGTGGCCCCTCCCACACTGGGCACCCAGAGTAGCTGCAGGAAAGATGGGGCCGCGCACGCGGGGTCGGCACCCGGGAATGGGGGCGAAGGCACGCCCGCCCTCACGCCGCATGAGCACCATGTCCACGACAGTGCTGCCCGAGCAGGTTGAAAGGCCGCGAGGCCACATGGCAGAGAGGGAAGGATGGACAGACGGAGCCAGTCCTAAGGGGCTGAAGAGCAAAGCCCAGCATTCGTATCTGCTACTTGTCCCTGACCCTTCCACGCCCCAGGGTCCCCATCACCATGGCAGGCTGCTGCCAGGACTGAAGGCCTCGCAGTCACAAAGTCTTTGCTTGGACTGGGTGTGACACAGGGGTCACCGTGCACTGTCGCTTAATTAAAACAGGCCTGTCCTCCCCCCAACCCCGGTGTCCCCGGGGCCACTGTCCACGCATGCAGGGCCTCCTGCCATCACCCCGAGAGGCCTGTTCCTGTCATGTGGCTAACCGGGGCAGGGGGTGGTCATCCATGAGCCCGGGCACAGAAAACCAACCCAGACAGAGCTGGCTGCCCAGCCCCCTCTCTGGGGCCCTCATCGTGGAAGAGACCTGCATGGAGATGGTCGAGGTCAGTCCGTGGGCCCACAGGCCACGGGTCCCTGAGGAAGAGGAATGGGCTGGCCAGTGCCAGCTCCTGAGGGCGGGGTGCTGGAAAGGAGGCAGGAAGGACGAGTCGCCACTACCGTGAGGGTGCCCACTCGCCCCGGGTGTGTGCCCTTCGAGGTGGGCTGGGCAACGGACCAGCGGGGACCTGCTCAGAGACAGACAAGAAGGCACCCTGGCGACGGAGCCCCCCATCTGGACACCCTGGAGCCTACCTGGTGGTGTGGGGTAGCCGGTCACCAGCCTCAGGAGAGGCAGCGAGCACCCTCCATCCTGCCCACATGCTGGAGAACTGGGTTTGCGTGTGCCCAGGGGGAGACGAGAGTCACCTGTCACAGGTACCAGGTCACGTGCTTGCTACTAGCCTCTCCCACTGTCACAGATTCCACCCCCCAGCTCAAACCCCAGAAGCCCCCTGCTGCCCAGCGACCACCTCCTGGATTGCAAACACTCGTCTCACAGGCACCCCAGGTGAGTGGCTGCTGGCCTGGAGGACAGAATTCAAATCCCAGGAAAGCCGAAACAAGGCTTGTGTGCAGCGCTCTCTCCCCTGTGCCCAGACGCCGCTGCCCACCAGTAGGAGCGGACAGGCAGGCCCAGCCCTCGCTGCTACCCCATCAGGGACCAGACCGAACCCGGCCCGGGTGGCCACATCGGGGAGCTGTTGCTGCGTAACAAACGGCCCGACCATGTCACAGCTTCAGGCAGTGGATGCTTATTGTCTCCCGTGGTTTCTGGGGGTGGTCTGGCTCAGGGGCCTGGGGGAGGTTGGCCAGGACTGTGGCTCCTGGAGGATCCCCCACCGTGCTGGTGGGCTCGTGAGCCCGTGGGTGGGAGGCCGCCGTTTCTCACCACTGCTGCTTGGGCGTCCTCCCAACATGGCGGCCAGAGTCTCCCCGAGGAGGGATCCCAGCCGGAGAGCAAGGAGGCAGCTCCGATGCCTCTTATGTCCCTGTTCTGGGAGGTGGTCTCGGACATTGTCCCCATGGTCTGTTTATCAGAAGCAAATGACTACGTCCAAAAAAAAATCAAGGGGAAGGAATTAAGCTCCATCTCATGAAGGAAGGCGTCTCAGAGGCCTCACGGACAGACCTGAAAACCACATGGCCACACGGTACCCCAGACAGATGGCCCTTTCTCCTCATTCTTGTCTCTTTTGTCCGAGTCACACCCATCCTCTGAACCTCCAGGCTCAACGAGAGCGTCCTCCTTCACTTCCCCATGGCCTTTCACGGCCGGCCAGCTCGTGCCCCCTGTTCCCCTGAGGCCTGGTGGCCCCCCTGAGTAGCCTTGCCCTCTACAGGCAGAGAGCCAAGGACAGACGGGTTCTCTGCAAGGATCTGCTCTCATCCAAATGTCGGGGAAGGTCCTTTGACATTCAAAAGCAACCTACAACAACCGCCAGGGCACCAGAGACCGGGCTTCCTAGGTCTTCAACGCTTTTCCCAGAACCTCGGAGATAATGGAAATTCTTTCTGGGTGGAGCCTGGCAGTGCCAACGTCCTCAAAGGCCTGGACTCATCCCGCCCCGAGAGCTGGGGAGGTTGTAGCCGAGGGACGGCTGTGCCAAGGGCCGGCCTGGGCAGGAAGTGGGGCACAGGCAGGCCCGGGGGGCTGTGCGGTGGGAAAGAATCGCCTCTGAAAGGTGATGGTCAAAAGACTCTCCGGGTGGCGGGTCTGGCAGGGCCCAGCTCCCGCTGCTTTCCCACCCCCCACGCCTGGCACCCAACCAGGCCCCAAGCAGGTGCTCGGAGACAGCTGCTGAGTTAACCCGCATCGAAGCGGGGGCTCTGGGAGAATCGGGGTTGGCTAATCAAGGCTTGGCTGTACAAGGCCGAAACACACACACACACACACACACACACACACACACACACACACACGGCACAGCTGCCCTCTCAATGGGATGCGGCCCACACCCCACGCCGCCACTCACCGGGAGCGCCTGGGCCCGAGACCCCCCACCCGTCAGGCCTCGCGTTCCTGCTGACCCCAATGCAGGAGAGCAAATCTGCTCATGGGGACAGCCGGGGCCGACAGAGCATGACGGTCTAACGTCCTCCCCCACAACCCATCCCTTCTGTGCTTCTCTGGGAGACGTGGTTCCGGGGGGGCTCAAGCTTGTCCTGGAACTGGGACCAGGGGAAATGGGACCCACGTCGGGCAAGCGCAACACTCAGAGCCCTGTGTCCCGCCCTGGGCCCTGGGAAGCTAAGACCGGGAAAGGCACCGGGATAAGCCACGACGAGGGGTGACCATGCCGTGTAGCCATGGTGCCGGTACCACAGCAGGACGGAGGGCAGGCACTGACCTCCTACATAGGTTTCTGAGGATCCAGCCTGTCCCCCATCCCGACTCTTCGGCTTCCTTCCTAGGCCACCTGAAGCCCTCTGTGCCCTCAGCCACGGGGTCCTGCCAAAGCCACCTCCTATGGGAACTCCGCCTGGTGGCCTCTAGCCCCTCATCACTTCCTCACTCACAGGGTAGCGGCAGTTCTCTCCATGGGCAAGTCCTCCTTGCCTCCCCCCTGTGCTCCCCAATGCTCTGTCCGTCTGGGAGCTAGAGTGGTCTTTCTAGAAGGGAGAAGTGATGCTCTCACCACCACTCTCCCTAAAGCGCCCAGAGACACTCCCTGGCCCTTCCTCTCTGCCATGGCCGGCGAAGCCCAGTGTGGCCGGGAGTCTGCTCCTCCTCACTTGGGGTGAGATGCTCCAACGTGGGGAGCACAAGGCATAGAGACCGGCAGACGAGAGCTCTGGGTGCGGGTGGGAGAGTGTGCCGCCGGTGGGTGCGAGCCAGATCTGTGGGGGAAGGAAGGTGGGGTGCAGGAGTCAGGGCTGAGTGAGAGCGGGGTGTCATCCACAGGCCAGCACACCCAGAGCCGTTGGCGGGGAGGGGAGGCCCAGGCGGGTGCCTGAGGCACACGGAGGCCACAGCAGGAAGAAGACTCTGGAATGAGGACATGGGGAGCGGGGTCTGCAGAGACTTGCGACCAGTGAAGAAGCTGCTGGATGGCCACGGGGGTCGCGGAGACCTCACCCAGGACAGCTGCAGTGGTGTGCGTGCAAGTGTGGAGGGGCCGCTGGCTCTGGGGACGCGGACACGGGTGGTCACATGCACGGGCTGACCTGAGCAGCGGGCATCTCAGCAACTGCACTGGTCACTCAGGGGTGCCCGGGGCCCCTCAGGCCCCTCCACGTTCCAGTCCAGTTCTGAGAGCAGCTCAGGGCAAGGCTCTTTCCTGGGAAGAGGGTGCCGGGCGGCCACGTGGCCCTGGGCCTCTCTGCTTCAGCGGAAAGCAGCTCCCTGGGAACCTGGCTGAGCCTGAAGACGGCCCCGCCCTTCGACTCTGGGGGGGGGGGGGCGCAGTGGCGGGGGTGGGGGGCGAACCACGGCCCAGACGAGAGCCCGGCTGGGACCTGCCATGTCCCCTTGCTTGGGTGAGGGGCTCCCACCCAGGCCTTCCCTCCCGCCTTGTCCTGTGGGAGGAGGGCTGGTGTCCCGTCCCCCCCCCCCCCACACCCAGGGCTCTGGGCCCCATCTGCACTTCTGTGTTGGCCAACGCAGGAGAATTAGCTCAGCGACTTCCTCTCCTAATCCCCCACCCCCATTCTAAATGCCTCGGAATCAAGAGAAAAGCCGAGTGGACGTTTCGAGCCTAATTCTCTTCAGCTGTGTGTGCGTGTGTGCGTGCGTGCACTCGGGGCAGAGGCCTGCGAGGGGACCTTTTGAACCCCGAATATCAGTGCTGGAGGGAGTGCAAGGAGCGTTCGGTCAGCCCTGCCACGCACAGCTGAGACAAGCCAGATGCCCTCTGTCACACGGGAAGCTGGGGTGGAGGCCACCAGGTGCCTGGGCTCTGTGCCCTGCTCCCGCCCTGCAGTCCCGAGCCATGTCCCCGGGTTTCCAGGACCGGAGAGGCCCCAGGCTGGCCTGGCCTCACCAGGGACCCCAGCCCCACTCAGGAGGAAGCTGGCCGCGCCCACCACCTCCCTCCTGAATTCTGATGTGCCAAAGCCAGCTCCAGCCCCCCACCCCAGCACTCCTGGCGGCCCCCCGGTATCCCCCAGGCCAGCCTGGGGTCCGCTCAGCTTCACATGCTTTTCCAGCCAAGCCTCACATGCTTCTCCAGCCAATTCCCACGTGTCTCTTGTCTCCCGACGAGACAACAAACCCCTCTCAGTCTCAGAATGTTTTCCTCTGCGTCTCCCCCAAAGGACTAGAGCAGGGGAGGGGGGCTGTGTGGGCACACAACAGGTGCACAGGGGCCCGCGGGCGGCACTCGCTGATTGACGGCGCCCCATGTGCAGCGAGGGGGTGAGGGCTGAGGACTGGCCCGCACGTGACTCTGAACCATCCTCCCTGACCGCTGTGTCAAAATCGGCAGCGGCAGGCTCCTCGGCCTGGCTCGAAGCACGGCCCCGAGAAGACGGTCCCACGGGCAGGCCAAGATGCCGTGTCTGTGGAGTTTTACCATGAGACTGTCTGTTGGGAGAAAGCCCACACGTGTAGGATCTCAGGTTCCGAGGTTGGAGGGCTCAGTGGGGCACAGCCATGAAGAAACACATACAAAGGAACCTGAATGCCCAGGAGATGTGCCCCCACCCAACCACACAACTAGAACCCCAACTTTGTTCGGAGAAGATCAATTAAAAAAAAAAATCAGTTTTCAAGGTGAAATCCCAATCAACACTGTCACTCTTTTGGAAGGGGGACCACCATTTTAAGCAGACTGGCTTTCGGTGGCTTTTTATCCTGTGCTCAAAGGCCTTGGATAACAAACAGAATCCAAACAAAAAAGTTGGGGAACAGCTGAATTCCTGAGTAAAGACTAGAGGGGTCAGCTATTGGAAAGAAGACGCAGTTCCCAAGAATCACCTGGGATCAGTGTGTTCTGACACAGAAGATTGTCCAGAGCACCTTGAAAACTTCTTGTCTGTCTTTCCTGTTGGAATATAAACTCCACGGAGGCAGGAAATCTGTGAAATCACTCTGAGGTTCTGGGGCTCCCACTCCCCTGACATCCCTGGGGAGGTAGAAACAGACACACCTGGAGAATGTCCAGGGAAGGGGCTTCGCCTCCCACTGAAGGGCACAGAAGGCCACGAGAGACAGAGGTTGGAGGCTTAATCCACTGGCTCACAGCAGCTAGAACCAGGGCAGTGCCCAAGGATGCGTTCAGCCTCCTGTTGGAACCCTGCTTAGCCGGCGGGTCCTCCTGTTCTTGTGTCAACAGCTGCACAAGGCTGGCAGCATCCCTTCTCCCTCCCAGGTAGGAAACCCAGGGTTGTACAGTGTGGGCCACCACTCCAGTCCCTCCCTGCCATTCTCTACCAGGGCAGAGGGGACCAGTGGTCACTCAGGGGGAGGAGGGGGAGGGAGGCTGGGCAGGCAAAGATGGTAGGAAGGTGGTGAGGCCACTGTCAAATGTCCCGACCTAGGCTTGAGGTACAGCCTTCCCATGGGCTGGTCAGGGGACAGAGGAATGACCAATCTGGCTCTACTTGCGAAGGTCAGAAAGAAGCTGTAGATGTGTGAAAAGACAACACCATTCCCCCCCTTCTCTTCCAGGCTGAACCGTAAGGAAAAAGCGGACTGTCACCCTTGCAGAAATTTCTGGCTCTTTGTGTAGACACATATTTCAGGCAGAGCAGTTGAGATGAATGGTTTTATTGCTTGCCTTGGGTGTGGGGCTGGCTTCTTGCTTGGCTGGCTCTAGCTTCCCCCCTCCCTTGAAGTCAACCCTGGTTGGGGTGAACGGGGGGTAACAACTTCTGAGAAAATATTGAGAGTTCACAGAAGGTCTGACTTGCCCTGGACATGCATAAGCCCTCAGTAGAGTGAGACCCCCATGAGGACAAACTTCCCAAAAGCTGTTTGTATATTTATAAACTGCGTTTATGGCAGTGCCTGGCACCCAGGAGGAGCTCAGAAGATAAGTGGAGAGGATGGATGGATGGATGGTAGGTTGGTTGGATGGGTGGATGGATGGATGGATGGATGGGTGAATGGATGGATGGGTGGATGGATGTGTGGATGGATGGATGGATGGATGGGTGGGTGGATGGATGGATGGATGGATGGATAATGGGTGGATGATGGGTGGATGGATGGATG
>ML101061.1:29780-80320 GCA_003697995.1 Taxidea taxus jeffersonii
GCCAGCCCCCCGGGGGGGCTTTTTTTTTTTTTTTCTGCCCCCCCCCCCCCCCCCCCCCCCCCCCCCCCGCCAGCCCAGAGCCTGATGCACAGCCTTGAGGACTTGTGGAAGGAAAGCAGGCAGGATTAGCCAGATTTCCATGGTGTCTCAAATGACCCATCTCTGCACCTGTTTTCCAGATACTCACTGGGAGAAAAATTTAAGGATTGGGTTGCTTGATTACGGTTCTATTTTAATGTGTTTCCAAACATGTTAAAGAGAAAAGTGGGCCTGTTTCAGGATTTATGCTCCAGCTAGAGGGATCTTTTAAATTGGGAATCAGAGCATGTCCAAATTCAAATAAGGAGAGCACGAGAACATTATGAACCAGTTCCCTTGTGGATGCCGAGGTCCCACACACACCCTTAGCTAACCGAGTCCGACAGCGTATTACAGGATTCTTCAACAAGGGGGATTTCGCCTAGGAATGCAGAGATGATCCAATATCAGAAACTCTACCCATGTAATTCACCACGTTAAGAGACCAGAGGAGAAAAACCATATGGTTCTCTCTGTAGAGACAGAAAAATTACAGTTTCAGGCCTCTGCATGATTTTAGGGCAGGGGGTATAGCACTTAGCCAGCCCGGATGAGATGCCCTGATGTAGTACCAACACTTGGCTTTTCAGCAGACCGTCTGCGTCCCTTCCAGCGGGGGACGAGGCACAGGGGACCACCACAGCAGGCACAGGCAGCCCCTCCCCCAAGGGAAGGGGACAGAGCCAAGGGAGAGGCCCGGGAGAGAGGGAACCGCCTGTCCTGAGACGGGGAGCCTCTGCGAGGCTTCTCGGACAAAGTGCCGGAGTCCCCAGAGCACTCGGCTCACGTGGGCTGCACCTGTGGGTGGGTAGTTAGCCCCTCAGAAGCTAAACCTGAAACATTAAAAACCAAACCCAGCGCCGTCCCAGCCTGGATTCTGGCGGGTCACGCTTCCTTCCGGGAAACTCTTTAACTGTGAGAGTGAGAGCAGAACAGGCAAGTGTGTCTGAGTATCACGATGGAAGCGGTTCTGACCTTGTGCGAGAGGGCCTCCGGGGCTCCCGGGGGTCCTCAGACCACACTGCAAACTGCTGAGCCGCGTGAGAAACAGAGTCAACTTGCAGAGTGGAAAAAGGCGAGAGCAAAGGTTTGGGGATAGAAGATGGATGCCTGCCCCCCACCCCCAGCTCTTGAGCCAGTAGTGAGGGAGTGAGAAGCAGGACAGAAGTTACAGCGGCAGCACACGCCCGGGCAGGAATTAACAAAGAGGACTTTGATGGAGAAAATTTAAAAATTTTGCTGAAGGATGTAAGGGAAGACGGCTTGATACGGAGACGTTCCGTTCTCTCGGACGGGGCAGCTCAGCCCGAGAAAGGGGTCAGGGTTTGCCCAGATCTTTTAGTACAGCTCTGCTCAAACTTCCAGTTGGCGTTTTTGAGGAACTTGACAGACATATTCTAAAACGTATGTGAGAGGAAAAGATCTGCAAACCCCAAGTGCACTCTGCAGCGGGAGAACAGAGAAGGCCTTGTGCCCGCACACCCCGGGGCCCGCTCCAAGCCTCAGCACCGGGAGCGGCGGGGGACGCCGGCCCAGGAGAGACGCCAGAGGCAGCCCTGCCTCAGAGGAAGGTGGCGCCGCGTGGCCGTGGGGGGACCACGCGGAGGACGATCGGGGGAAGCTAGCCCCGAGTGGAGAAGTCGGAATGTGGAAAAGCCTCCGAGCGGACAAGAGTTGCTGCTTGTTTACTGGGACAGTGGGGGGAGGGGGGCAGGGCAGCCGGCCGGTGGGGGGAGAGTCACCTCCAGGCCTGGGTAGGGTGGGGGGGGGGGGGGGGGGGGGGGGGGGGTGTGGAACGCGGTACCCAGAAAACACGAACTTCAGAAGTAAGGGTCACAAACTTGAATACGCGCAAATAAAGTGTTTCTGCTCCATCAGTCCGTTGTGGTTCAGTGTTTTTGTCGTGCCTCGAAGACGAGGCTGGTTTTCACTCTCACTCGTGGGACTCTGCCCAGGTCACAGACGACAGACGACGCGACCCTTGAAACAAAACCGATAAGCGGCCGATCGCTAAAACACGCCCGACCGTCCGCAGACCGGTGCGAGACCGACGGGGAGCCGGGGACAGCCGCAGGCAAGTGGCGCGCGCTGGCCGTGGGCGGGTTGGGGGGCGGCGGGGGGCTCCTTAGCAACCCAGAGTGCGGACAAGGCAGGGGCGCTCTTCATGAGAGAAGAATTAGAAAGTAGGATCCTGCCAAGTGTTGGCAGCGACGCAGGAAACAAGCCTCCCTGTGTGCTGCAGGTGGCCTGCGAGACGGGCGCAGACGTTCTGGAGAGCCTTCCAGGCCTTCTTCCTCAAATAGAGTATTTAATACCCGCGGCCCGGCAGCTTCCCCCCCGGGGCAACAGCCAGAGCGGCTCTGGGCAGAACAACGAGGGGCTGTGTGCGCGCTGGTCCGGCCCTGCGGGGGGGCTTGGAACCGGCGCTGTGGTCGGGGCGAGGACTCGGTGTACACTTCACGGGCCGGAGACCTGCGCAAACACGGCCCGAGGGGCACCGACGCCAGGCGAGCGAGGGCCTCGGTCCACGGCTCTGTCCAGAAAGTCAAGTGACCGCCACCCACCCGAGCTAGCAGACGGCCCGTGTGCGACCAGGGACGGGGGGCGGGGATGGGATGGAAAAGCCCCGAGCAGAGCCGAGCGCTGCCTCCCTGCCCCGGCCTCGGAGGGGGCCGGCGGCTCACGGACTCAGCGCTGTGAGGTCGCCCGCGGCCTGTGCCGTCGAGTCCCCAGAGCCAAGGAGGAAGGAATGAGTGCCTGTCCCGTCACTCTCCTGCCAGGTACCCTCTCGTGGTTTCTGTTTCTAGGAAATCATACTCAGATTCCATCAGGTTTTACAGGACCCGCCCTGCCCGCTGTCCTTCTCCCGAGTTCCTGTCAGGCCAGCCTCCGGCCTCCTTCCCCAACTGGCCAAGAGCCTGGGGCCCGCGCGCCGCCCCCTCGGCCTGGCTGCCTCGTCCCTGTGCACTTCCTGCCACGGCGCCTCCTCCCCCTTCTGGTCTCACCTGAAAGGCTGCCCGTGGGCCCCCCCAGGTCAGCGCCGCGCGACCGCCCTGCGGCCTTTCTCGTCCCCGCGTCTCCCCCACCAGAGGGAGGCCCCCCAAGAGCACGGGGTGTCCTCGCTGGCGTCTGCTCTGCGGCTGGACGGCGGCACTGGTTTGTCGGCCGAAGGAAGAGGCCGGCCCGGGAAGTGTGCGTCCATTCTCAGAACAGAGAGCCAGCAGCCACGGGGTCCTTGCTCCGCAGACCAGGCGCTCCCGACCGCAGCGCTGGTGGCACTGGGGCCGGGCCTTGCTCGGCCGGGGACTGTCTTTCACCTTGAGGAGCAGCGGCCTGCCGGCCCCCACCCGGCAGGCATGGTAGCCCCCACTCCCTTGTGATCAGCAAAACTGTCCGCACACGTTCCCCGGGGCCCCGTGGGGCTAACCCAAGTGAGGGCCCTGCCTGAGGCCAGCTCTGGGGACCGGGCTCGTCTCTGCTCCGGCCCTGGAGGCCACCAGAGCCGGCACCCCTGGCCCACTGGAGCATCCCCTTCCCGGGCGGGTGGTATGGCGCCAGGCAGGCGGGTGCCTCAAGCCCCCTGGGGCTTCAGCCGCAGACACGAAGCCCTCCAGGGCGTGGGCGCGCGTGGCTGGGCAGGATCAGAGGCGGCCTGGACCAGAGGCGGCTTGGGCGGTGGTCAGGAGGGCCCTCTCAGCTCCTCTTAATGCAGACGGACGAGTGAGTGGCTCTGCCCCGACGGCAGATCTGGAAGGCTTGCCGTGTGCCCAGGAGGAGGTGGCGTCCTGCCCCCAAGCAGGCCCTGTGTAGGGCAGGGAGTCCTTCCTTCCTGGTGCCGCGTACCCCCATGCCTGGGGGGGGGGGGGATCGGAGTCTGGATGACCCAGGGTCAGCCAGGAAAGCTCAGGAAGGCCCAGCGGGCACCCAGTCCTCAGCACTTCCGTCCTGCCCAACTAAAGCCTTTGCTGGGGCTGGGCGAGGCCCTTGTTTGCAATTTAAATGTGGCTTCATTTATGGAAGGGTCCTTGCTCCTCCGAAAAGGCTTGTGCTGGGGCTGGCCCTCCCCAGCAGCAGGGCCTCAGCCAGGAGAAGAAACTGATCTAATAGGCCTTTCTCCTGCTAATTGTAGCAATTAGTGTCACAGAATTGGGACTCCCTGGGGGGCCAGTGCCAGGCACACAGGGCTGTCCCCAGCTCCTCAGGCTGTAGCCCAGCCGGTCTGCTGGGCCCCCACCAACATCCTGGCCCCAGTTCAAGGTGGGGGTGGGGCGGGGGGAGGGGAGCCAGGCCGGGTGCCCTGGGGAGTTGCAGCAGGGGTGGGCTCCAGTGGTTCAGACGCGGGCCACACAGGTGACCCTGGCCTGTGGCAGGGCCCTCCTAGAGCCACACCGCTTGTGCCTGAGTGGGTGTGCGGAAGGACGGACACGAGAAGCATCCCGGGGTGCGACAGGAAGTTGCCTCTGAGGGAATGACTTCTAGACTGGGTGGAGGGGGTCATTTCCCAGTGTGGCCAAGGGGGGTCCTTTCCCTCACTGCCCCCCACAGGGGAGCTCCTGCTCCTTCATTCAGCATCCCGTACCAGAGACCCCGTACGTCCATCTGGGAGCACACACGTGCCACGGTGCCACATGCCTCCTAGCAACACGGGCCACGCACATGCCACGGTGCCACATGCCCATTAGTGCCGCACGCCACCTAGTGACACAGGCCTCACACACGTGCCACAGTGCACACACCCCTGAGCGACACAAGCCTCGTACCACGGTGCCACATGCCCATTAGTGCCACGTGCCTATGAGCGACAGGCCATGTACCATGGTGCCACATGTGCCATACGCCCCTTCGTGCCACACGCCTCCTAGTGCCACAGGCTGCGACGCGACGGACTTTGAGGCTTTCTCAGGCAGTGGGTTGTGTCTGAGAGGCAAGGCCATGACCACTGCCCCACTTCGTAGATTCGGTCAGTTAACAAGTCTTGTTGGCTGGAACTGCATGGGGCGCTGGCACCGGCCGCTGGCCCCGGCCGGAGGGGTCTGAGAGGGCCCAACTGAGCGTGAGATGTGTTGTCCTGTACCTCGAGGAGTGTGCTCTGCAGGCAGAACCACCTTCAACAGGGTCTGTACCAGGAGTCGGTCTGGGGTCCTGGGAGCTCCCCTGGGGAGGCTGGGGAGTGGGGGACAGGGCAGGGGCTGCAGGCGAAGGGCCCTCTGGGGGAAGAAGCCCATGAAGGGACAGAAAGAGGCTGAGGAGAAGCTCAGGTAGGGGCCAGACCAGAGGCTGTGCTGTGGAGGAGCTGAGAACACAGCAGCCAGCGAGAGGCCCCACTCAGGGAGGGACCCCCACCCCCAGCCCGTCGGATCCGCCTTATGGCAGGGTGTCCTTCCACAGAGTGGAACGCGACGGCAGCTGCCACGCCCAGCGATGGGGGCAGAGGGGGCGGAGAGCGGCAGGAAGCTGGCAGTGACCCCGAGGGGCGAAGCTGGCCTGGCAGGGTAAGGGGCTGGCGTGAGCAGCCTGGAGGGGGCCGGGCCGCCAGGGATGGTGGGGGCTCCGGCGCACACGGTGGCGAGGTCGGGGTGCAGGGACTCTGGGTGGGGAAGTGCCCGGGGGGTTATGGACGAGCGAGGTGGGGCAGGTGGTGGGAATGCGACTCTGGAGTGTGGGGGGCTGAGCTGGAGACACGTGGGGGACGGGGATCCACGGATGGTGCGAGAAGCCGAAGGTGCTGGGGGAGCAGCTCAGGGTCACCCTTGCGAGAGCGAAAAGCTAGCCCTAGCTGGGGTCTGAGGAGCTCTGTGTTCAGGGCCTGGCCTGGAGGGGCGGCCGGCGAAGGAGATGGAGAACAGAGCCCGGGGAGGAGGGCATCCGTCACCTGCCTCCAGACCATGGCCTCCGGGACCATCACCTCTGCCTCGCTGACTCTGGGCCACAGATGGCCACTGACCTAAGCCTGGCCGCCCGGGGTGTGCTGCCCACGGCTGCCCAGGACAGACGCCCTGTCCTTCCTCCTGTCATTTTGCTCTGGGAACCGTGGTGCAGAGAGGCTGTCCCCACAGCACGAGCGGGAGGAAGCCTGGTCAGCTCCCACGCCGCCCTTGCTGAGCAGTTTCAGAGCCTCACAGGGTGGAAAATCCCCCCAGTCTTCAGGGAAAGCCAGCAAGCTGAGAAACGGCACGGCTGAGGGGAGAAAACAAAGAGGCTGTCCATGTTGGAGCAGGGGCGGGGGCAGGGCGCTTCGCGGACCCCACGCAGACTGCACTTTCCAGCAGTTTCTCGGCCCCAAAGCCTGGACCCAGAGACCCAGCAGGCCGGCTGTTCACCGGGGGCGGCGGTGGCCGCCTCCCCGATTCATAGTTCACACAGGCCTCCAAGGCTCAAAAGGGGTTAAGTGCAGAACCTGGAACTCCCCTGCTTGCTAATTTTTAAACACAGCTGAGCCCTGAGCGCCCCTCCTAGAAGGCCCTGTGAGGGACTCTGCACAGCCCCCACCCCCGGTGCCGCCAGGAATCCATGCGCCTCGAGAACAAAGGCTCCCCCGTTCCCTCCCTCAGCCAGTTGTTCTCCCCAAAGCTTCTCCCCTCTATCCACACCTGGCCACCTTCAGCACACTGCGGACTCCCAAATGAACCTTCAAGACTGGCCGAAAGGAGCTGGACCTCTACCGCCCTAGGACACCCCCAGCCCCAGGGAGCTGTGCCTCCTACTCCTGGGCCTCTGGCACAGGTCCCCGCAGTGGGGGTGACCTCCAGGGGGCCAGGACCATGGCCCCAGGCCCAAGGGCTCCGGGAATCGCACCTGGTCTTCAACCACTCGGACGTTCTAACTGCCGGCCTCCGCGCGCCCACGGTCCTAACACGCAGCCCGTAGCTCCCGCACCAGGGTGCACCCGCGGACCCATCCTGTGTCCCCCTTCTCCTCACGAGGCCTGGGGTTCTGTCCCTTCTTGTCACTTCTTGCTTCAACCCCGGCCCCTGTGGCACTTTCTTCATGATGGGGCCCTGCGGCCCTTCCCGAGGTCCTAGGACCCGGCTTCTGCTCTCACAGTCATCCCACTCCTGGCCCTGGGATGTTCTCAAGGGAAGGAGACAGGTGTTTCAGGATGGGCACATGCCACGGGCCAGACAGCCACCCCAGCAGCGTGCCTCCACTGTCCAGTGACTCAATGTCCTCACGTTTGACTTCAGAGAGCCCTTGTGACAACCCCACGGGGAGGCCATGGGTCTCCTGGCCGAGAGTCCTGCTCAAGGCCCCCGGGCCCTGACGCAACAGAAGTTAGCCAGGTTTCTGCGGAGACCAGCCCACCAAGTCCTCTCATGAGCGGGGATGGATACGGGGCCCTTGTCAGGTCCCCTATCCTGACCTCGGAAGGAAAACACAGACACCGTGGAAGCTTCTGCCCTGCCATAGAACCGGGGAGGGGAGGCGAGGCAGGGCCAACCCAAGCAGCCTGTCCCCAGGTGCCACTGGCTGTCCCTGTTGGTGTCGTGGGGGAAGGCAGCCAGGGAGTCCAAGAGGCCTGCCCTGCACATGCAGGGCTAGGTGCCAAGAGGGATGCCAAAAGCCCGGCTGGACCCCTGGGAGGGCCAAGTGCCATCCGAGAAGGAATCCTTCTCTTCCTGCTCGAGCCGCTAGGGAGCCAGATTGCCCCCCCCCCCCCACCAACCCGGCTTCCCGTCAACAAGTGGGACCGTGCCCGGTCCAGGTGCAGAGGGCAGCTGTCCCCAGCAGCCACTCAGCAAGCGACACCCGCCCCAGCAGGCCACTTGCCCGGTTGTACCACCCACTCCGGCCACCAGGACTGGGAGCCACTTGTTGGCTTATGTTGTTCCTGAAGTGTGTGGATGTTTGAGAACCCGGAGATTTCCCACTAACAGGTTTCCACTCGAGTCTCTGGTCCATCATTCATTCTGTCCCCCCTGTGCGGACCTCGTGCCGGGACACGGGGGCATCTGACGGGCAGGCCAGGCAAGGGAGCACCAGGTGTGGAACCTGGGAGGGATGAGGTGCTGGGGCTGGGGAGAGGGAATTTCTCGAGACGCCGTGCATCTCTAGCTAGGGTGGGAGGCCGAGGAGAGGGCGGTGGTCTCTGGGGGTCTGTGAGCCGGCCGGTGGGCGCTCCTTCTCCACCTTCTCCATTTTCCCTGCTGGGGCTTCTCCTACCCCCTCCGGGCCCTCTTCCCAAGGCCACCAGAAAGGCCTCAAGCCGGGGGCAGGGGGCATCCCAAGAGTGGCCTTGAGTCCAAGGGTCGGGCGGGAGATGATCTTCAGGTGCCAACAGGAGCATACCCCAGGGGCTGGCTTCAACGTTGCTCCTCCTAGCCTCCTGACACCAAAGGCGGTGGGCTCAGCTGGTGTGAACATTGAAAGGGGAGGGTCCCCATAGGGTCCTCGGGTCTTCCAGGTCACCTGCATCTCTCGGCTTGCCCTTCTCAGGGTCCCAAAGGCAGGTGGGGGCCAGACCACCCTGCCCCCAGGCAGTTGAGCACTGTTCAGGGCAGGAAGGATGTGACCGCTGGTCACAATCCCACAGAAGGTACCCCCGCCTCCCAAGCCCCCAGGCGTCCCTGTGAATGGCATGCTGGGACTGTCCAGAGGCCTCAGTTTCCCCACCTAGACAGAAGCTCAGAGTGGCGCCTCCCTCCCGATCAGACTGGCCAGTTGGGAGGGCCCTGTGGACGTGAACGTGCCCTCTGCCTTGAAGCAGACCCTCCCTCTCCCTCTGGAGCTCTCTGCAAGGGCTGGGGTTTTTCCACTGGCCTCCCTCTCAGCCCTGCTGGGTCCTCTGCCTGACCCCAGCATACCCAGGCCCCAGAAGCACAGACTCCTCGTCGCAGTCGAGCGAGCGTGCCCGTGTGCAGACGGGTGCCTACCCCTCCCTCACATAGGAGACATCAAAGGGAAGCAGGAAGCAGTGAGCCTGGCTGACCCCAGCGGCGGGAGAAGTCCAGTGTCATAGCCGACCCAGGGCCCCACTGCTGGGGATTTTCCACCCCATCAGGATTTCCGTAGGACACCCCAACTCTGGCCTTTGAAACTCCTCAGGAACCAGGGTCTGGACGGGATCCTCCTAGGGTGGGTGGCTGGGCCGAGTGGCTCAGGAGCATGGCCGGGGACACCAGAAGACCCCTATCCTCGGTCTCCCCAGGCTGCACTGGCTGCTGGTTCAGGTGTGTCCGTATACCACCCCAGGCTCTGGGACCTGGTTCCCAGAACAGCCCCAGGTGGGCAGGAACACAGCTGGACAGCTGGGCCCTTGGGGGGTGTGCACTTAGCAGAAGGTCTGCAGAGCCGGGCTGTCCAGCCCTCATCCCATTGCCGTCAGGGAGCCCAGCACTCCCGCACACTGTGCGTGCAGTGGGCCAGGCCAGGGTCAGATGGCTCCAGGGGCCTGTGTCTCCTATTTAGGACATCGGTGTCACTTTCTGGGGTCCCTTTCTACCTGGAGCTGAGACTGCCAGGTCTCCACCCTGAGCTCCGCCTCCCACCCCAGCGAGCGGCAAGGGGTCCCTAGGAGGAGAACCGGGCACGCGAGTGTCCCAGAGGCTCTCCTAGACCTGGATTGGCCTCTAGGCCAGCCACGGGGCGGCCATACCCTAGGGCCGGTCGGCCGGCCAGCAGGGAGTGCACCCAGGACCCTTTGGCTGTTGGGCAGGGGTGGGCCGAGGAGACACGGCTTAATGGCCATGGGCCACTAGCCCTGGGGTGACCCTGGGGCTGAATGAAACGTCCCTCCGCACATACAGGTCTGCCATCCAGGTGGGGACCCGTTTTGGTTTAGCAGCCGGGCTCTGTACAGCCCGGAGCTCAGCCTAAGAGCAGACGCGTTCATGTGGAAAGTGCTGGCAGTGAGGCTTGCGATCTGGTTACAGCAGCTGTCTTCACGGCAACGAGCGGCCCAGCACTGGGAGCTGTTGTTCCGGGCTCGAGCGAGGCTACCCTGGGGGTGGGCGGGGGTGTCTGTTGGTGGGAAGGTGTTTCAAAACAATCACAGAAACTTGGCAGGCAGGGGCTCTGGGCGCTGGGATCTGGGTCTCCTGATCAGGGGTTGGGGTGACGCCCCGTTATGGCCCACTGAGCATGTTCCTGCCCCGGCCAGGCCCAGAACACTGGGGTCTGGGGTCTGGGGTCTGGCCTCTCAGGCCAGCAGCCTTCCTGGGGTGGGGACCTTTGTCACGTGCATCCCCAGGTCCGAGGAGGGTCACGTAGTCTGGCCAGAGCTGGCGGGGGGGCTGGAGGGACAGGGGATGGGCGGGCACAGCTGTGTTCTCACATGAGAGAACATGTGAAGCATGAAAACCCAGAAGTGAGGCGCCGAGACGGGTTGAAAACCCACACTTTGCCATTGACTCAGACCCACTAGAGGCTGACCCAGCACCCTCCTCTGTTCCGCCGTCCGTCTGACTGCCCGGAGCCCAAGGGGTGCCAGAGCGAGCCCCACCCTGACTCTCCTGGGAGTGAACCAAGGCCCACAGTATGCACACCTTGCCCATGGTACTCAGGACTTCGGTGGGCTCATCCATAGGGACCACGTGGCCTCCCCCCAGCCCAGGTGATGGCCGAGCCCCTGGTGTGCTCCCGGGAGGCTATCTAGGAACCCGGCCACCCTTCTCCCGAGTCAGCCACAAGCTCCTGAAACACAGACTCCAAGGCCTGAAGCCCACACAGGGTTTCTGAGATTCCAGAGTCTAGGAGGGGCCTTTGGGCCCTGTGAGGGCTTATGTCCCACCCCGCGATGGCCACAAGCTCTGGTTACTCGTGTGGTGCCCCCTGCCCAGGGCCTGTCAGGTGGGAGGCACATGGGGCTCCCTGCCTGGGGTGCAGGTCTGTGTGCAAGGGGACCTGCGGATACCAGTCCGACCTATCCCAGGAGGCACCTGTGTTCAAGCCAGCAGTGAGGGGGACCCGTGAGGAAGAGACTGGAGGATGTCATGGGTGACAAGCAGCAGGACCTTAAAAAACGGAAGCTGTTCCACTCCCGAGTCTTCCGGAGCGCCCCTGTATCCTGTGTGGGTCAGGAACACAGGGTGCCCCGATAGAAAATCTGCGTCTCGGGGAGCTCCCTGGAGGAGGCTGGCCCCGGGCTTGCCTTGTGGGGAGACCCCAGCCCTGCCCGTGACCGGAGCAGCCCGTTCCCATGCTCCTCCTAGAGTGGTGCCCCCCACCCCCGGACCCCTCGGCCCCCAGCTCCCCGCCTGGCTGGCCGACCTCTTCTTCACCTGGGAAAGCTCAGCCTTGGCTTCAGGCCACCGACATAGGACTTGCCTCCCTGCCAGAGTCACGACACGGACACCAAGAAAGCCAAGCTAGTGCTTTGCCAACACCTAACGGTGGAAGCGGAGAAAGAGAAGGGAGGCCAGCCGGAAAGTTCTGGAACGCTGTCTGTCTACCAGAGGAGCCTGTTTCCCAGTGAAAGAGGAGGCTGCGGGGAAGCTGAGGAATCGGCGAGGACGGAGCCCACGGGACCCCCGGGGGCTTGCGTTGCCCCAGCAGTGGGTCCCGGGTCCCCTGCCTGCACGGCTGGGCCACCTCACTCACAGGAGAGACACGGGGACAGAACTGGGGACGTCACTGCAGCCACGGCAGCTCCCCTTTTGTTCAGTCAGCCCGTGCACCAGAGGGCAGGGGGCGTAGCTGGGAGCGACAGCTGCCTGCCTGCTGGCGGAGGCGGCCGACCCCGCGGGCACCGCTCTTCCTCCGCCCGGCCGTGTGCCCCGTTCTCAGGGGAAAGGCCCTCTCGAGAGCCGCTCTGAAAGACTTCCCGAGTTGCCGGACCAGCTAATGAGTTATTTGCTCTAAACAATGTCTTGATAAAGGGGGCGAGGGAGTTAGCCTGTGTTGACGACGGAGACGCAGGGTTGCCAGGGAAATGCGCCTAAGTGGACGGAAAGAAAAGACGGTCGCCGCGTCCTGTCTGATTAGGAAAGAGGCCGCGGAGCGCGCACCTCTGGCCGGCTTTTGTGTTGGCGATTGGGAAGAGACAGGCGGCCGCGAGTGTGGGCCGCGGCGGGGACTCCCACAAAGCGGGTGTGTGCGGAGCCCGGCGCCCCGGGGCCCAGGTGGCCGGCGGGGCGCGCAGAGGGGCCCCCGGGCGAGGGCGCGGGGGCGAGAGGGGCTCCCGGCGGCGGCGGGTCCCCGAGCAGGCGGATGGGGCCGCGCTGGGCAGCGCTCCCGGGCTCGGCCACGGTCGGGGGCGGCGCGGCCTCCAACGCCTGCTCCGGGTTGGTCTCTGCGTCTCGACGTGTTTGCTCAGAACTGAGCCCCGTGTCTTCACGCTCACGTTTTCAGAGCACAGCCGTCTCTGATGGGATCATAACGCGATTCCTGCTTTCTCTTGACCTGATTGCCCCGGGCAGCCTTCGCGGGCCACGCCGACGGGCGCAGCGGCCCCAGTGCCTGGCGGGGCTCCTCTCACAAACCCGAACACCCCTGCGCGTCCTCAGGCCCGGGGGCTGTCCCTCCGCCGCTCTGTCACCCGGTGTCCCAGCCTTCCGGTAGGCCCCGTTCCTGACGCGCACCCATCCCCTCACCGCCTGAGCTGCCGAGAAGTACCCTGGGGACCGGAGGGTCGGAAGGCCCCTGGTTCTCAGGCTGGCGGAGGAGGCCTGCCATGGAGGGGCGGGGAGACGTTCTCTGAGCCCAGCCTGGTGGCAGGGAGACTCCTGGCCTCTGCGCGTGCAGCCCCCGAGCCCCTCCCCGGGTGCCCCCACCGTCCTTGCGGGAGCACCCGCCGTCCCCCAAGCCTCAGTTTCCCGATCTGTAAAAGCCGGATAGACTGTACACACTAGGCCCCCAGAGGGTCGTAGTAGTTAATGCATCCGATTTGCCTGCATTTCCAGGCGGGCAGCGGAAGGGACTGGGCCTGGGGGGGAGGCGTCCTTTGTGATCAGAGACCTTGGGTCGACTCTGGACTGGCAGCTGTCATGGCCGGCGGAATGTGACCAGAGCCCTGGAGGAAGGGCAGGGGCAGAGGAGCTCCCGAGAGTGTCCGGGGCGTCCTGGCCGCTCTGAGACCTGCCGCAGGCTATGGGGAGGAGGCGGCCGGCCCGGCCCCCACCTGCTTCGCTTACTCATTCACCTCTTTCTGCATCAAACATTCACAGAGGGGCCGTGAGGGGCCGTGAGGGGCTCCACATGGATTAAGCCCGAAGATAACAACACTGAGCCAAAAGGTCTGCTCTGCCTTGCCTGGCCCCTCGCCCTTGCCGGAGACAGCCAGCAAGCCCTTGAGCACAAACAAACAGGCAGTTATCCATTAAGAAAGGGGGTGGGGCGTGGGGTTCTCAGCGGCCCAGTCTGCGGTGGCGACATTTTAGCCAAGACCCAGAGGGTGAGTCTTTCCCAGTCTGGGGAAGGCGAGAGGGTCAGGAGAGCTTGCCTTGTTTCAAGTGATACCAAGGGACATTGGAGGAGCCGCCATGACTTGGTTTGATCTACCGCTCAAGGGCACTACGAGCTTGGTGACCCTGGGCCCTAGACTGAACCTTTCAGGCCTCAGGTTGATGATGTATAAAACAAGAGTGATAATATTCCTGCGTCAGGAGCTGCCCCGATGGGCAGATTAGTGAAATCGTGTTCACAAAGCACAGCCCCTGGCTGAAGGCAGCACAGTACTCTGGCTCTCTGAAGACTATTCTTTAGCTCAAAGCACGTGCAGGGCCGGGGAGGTTTCCCTTCGCCCAGACAGCAGTGCCGGGCCTCCTTGGGAGCACCTGGCTGCCCTGGGGAGCGCAGACCAGGCCCGCAGAGAGAGCGGGGACTGCCCTGCCCAGCTCCTGCTGGCCCCCGGGGCCTGCATGGGGCCTGGGGTGCTCATGCACCCCTTCCTGGCTGGAGAAGAGAGGCGTCCACCTTCCGCTGGCAGGACACTGTGCCGAATGTTTTTAAAGCTTCTCAAAGCTCTGACAGCCTGGGTCCTACACGAACCAGACCTGGGGGCCCCGCCAGAGTTCCAGACTGGACCTGTCCCCTTGCCCTTAGCTGAGTGTGTGTGTGTGTGTGTGAAGGTTGGGGGGTGAGCAGGGGACAGTTAGAAGCCTCCAGAAACGTGAAAGGCAAGTTCCTTCCAGGCTTGGAGGGTTGGCCCAGCCTGGACCAGATGGGGGTCTTTGCAAAGCTCCATCAAGGTAGCCTGAGGCCAGGAAGGTTGGTTGATCCCACCTCTCCCCCTAGAACTTTCATGGGGAAAGTTTCCCGTTCTTCATCTGCAGTTACCCCAGCTCCAAGAACTCATCCTCTCCATCACAGTGAGGAGGGAGCTTGAGCTGGAGGGAGAGAGGCAGACGGAGCTGGGTGGGCTGGTGGGGAGACAGGAAGTCCGGGGAGTCCTGGCTCTCCTCTTAGCCCCCACAGGACGGCCCCCCGGCTGCGCAGCCCCTCCTCACGGCTCCCTGAAGCCCTGCTTCTATCCCCCAGGGAGCTCACTTGCTTCCTTCTATCCACTCTTCATCAAACGTCAGCAATATAAAAGGACTTTCTTTCTGTGTCCTGCTAGTATTCAGAAATAGAACTGTTGTCCAAGAATGTTCTCACAAGAAGGAAATCCTGCCATTTGTGACAACATGGGTGAATGTGCAGGGCGTTGAAATAAGCCAGACGCAGGAGGACACAGGGCGTGATACCAGTTACACGAAGGGTCCAGAGCCGTCAGACCGCAGTGGGTGAAGGGCTGGGAGGTGGCAGGTGGGCTGGGCCCCCCCACCCCTGCACAGAGGGTCAGCCCCGCAGGATGCATGGGTCCGGTGTGGGGGTCCCCAGCACTGCACAGTGTCCTCCACAGGCTGCTGGGAGGACAGGTCTGGTGGGAAGTGCCCTTCTAAAATAATAATTAATAATAATGATGATGATAATGCCAGTGACGGAGATGGTGAGAGGGAACTTTGGGAGCTCATGGTCGCTTTATGGCTGAGAATGCAGGGACGTCTCATGGGCACATGCTTCTCCCCAGACTTCACCTGCGGACACGTTACTGACGTACAGATCTGGTCATGCAACCAGACTGCAATAAAGCAGCTTCAAAAAGGAAACAAAAAGCCAAACAAAAACTCCTCACAGAAACTTTGCTTTGAGAGGCTCATTTAGAGCGATCCCATTCTGGATGAAGTCGTCCAGAGCCGCCCTAATGGAGCCGAAGCCCCACGGATGGCCACACTTGGCAAGGTCAGCCGAGAAGCGCGCTCCTAAGTTTCACCCACAGGAACCCCAAAAGCCCGCTAAAAATCGGCCTTGGAGATCCAAGCCCGAGCAGCATCGCACCAAGAACGCGCGTGGACACCGGGCAGCCTGGGGGGTCTCCAGGGAACCGTGTCGGGCGCGAGCCCATTTTAGGAGGTCCCACAGCGTATGGTCCATTTACAGAGTGTTCTCGTCGGGACAGACTCGTAATGCAGAACGGATAGGTGGCTGCCAGGGGCTGAGGACACGCGGGGGGGTGGGAGGGAGTGCATACGGCTGGAAGGGTGACGTGAGGGACCGTGCGGGTGACAGGAGCGCCCCGGGTCATGTCTGTGTCCTGCTGGCCAGCCTGTGGTCTGCAAGATGTCGCTGGGGGGGGGCACATGGGTAAAGGACACGTGGCACCAATTATCCCTGAAGAAATGGGCAGAGGACATGAACAGACATTTCTGTAAAGAAGGCATCCAGATGGCCAACAGACACATGAGAAAGCGCTCCACATCACTGGGCATCAGGGAAATACAAATCAAAACCACAATGAGATCCCACCTCACACCAGTCAGAATGGCTAAAATGAACAAGTCAGGAAATGACAGATGCTGGCGAGGATGTGGAGAAAGGGGAACCCTCCTACACTGTTGGTGGGAATGCAAGCTGGTGCAGCCACTCTGGAAAACAGCATGGAGGTTCCTCAAAAAGTTGAAAATAGAGCTACCTTATGACCCAGCAATTGCACTACTGGGTATTTACCCTAAAGATACAAACGTAGTGATCCGAAGGGGCACGTGCACCCGAATGTTTATAGCAGCAATGTCCACATAGCCAAGTTATGGAAAGAGCCTGGATGTCCATCAACAGATGAATGGATAAAGAAGAGGTGGTATATATATACGATGGAATACTACGCAGCCATCAAAAGAAATGAAATCTTACCATTTGCGACAACATGGATGGAACTAGAGCGTATTATGCTTAGCGAAATAAGTCAACTGGAGAAAGACAACTACCACATGATCTCCCTGATATGAGGAAGTGGAGATGCAACGGGGGTGGGAGTTAAGGTGGTAGGAAAAGTAAAAATGAAACAAGATGGGATCGGGAGGGAGACAAACCAAAAGAGACTCTTAATGTCATAAAACAAACTGAGGGGGGTGGGGGGAAGAGGGGTTGGGAGAGGGTGGTGGGGTTACATTATATGTTTAAATAAAGCTTAAATTAAAAAAAAAAATCATGATCCCCATGCTAAAAAAATCAACAGTCCTAAAAATACCCAATAATGAATCTTAAAACGTACAAAATCCATACAAGCAAAGGGCTGAAAAATTCTGAGGGACCTTACAGCTCTCTTGAACGTGGAGGTAAACTTGCGTGTGGCTAGAAAGGCTGTTTCTGTAAAAAAGATATATTCTAAGTTCATCAAAATCGATCGCAGCTTCCATAGAAAATACCAGGAGAATGGAGAGGGTCACACACCCGGGTACTTGCTTTTCTAAAAAGTCAGACATGTCAATTCCAAAGTCTGCAAGATTCTGAAAAGGCATCACCCGGAGCTCCCCGGGGCAGCCTGACACCCTCCGGCTCTAGAGAGGCCACGGGTCTCAAAGAGCGCCCGTCGTCTAGGACGGGGCCGCAAGCACGCACTGTGCTGCTTTCTGAAGCGCAGCCTCCTGGTTCGGGCTCCCTTGCCCGCGGCCCAACGTGGGGAGGGCGCACACTGCCTGTGGCGGCACCGGAGCCTTCCTGTGTGCTTCACGACGGGGTCCCTTCAATCCTCGCAGCAGCACTCTGGAAGGCACGCTGCCTTGTCATCCCCATTTCACAGATGGGGAGCCTGAGAGCCTGGCCAAGGTGCTGCTGGGGTTCGAACTTGGGCTGTGGCTCCAGATCTGCCTGTAAGCGTGACTTCTTGTTCCTGACTCAGGAAAGGACAATGCCAGGCAGGGGCGCAGGGGGCGGGGGCGAGGGGCAGCTTCCTCTGGGCTGGTTTCATCAGGACAAGGCTGGAAGATCTGCACTGGGTCAGGGAGCCCAGACCGGACAAGGAGACGGTTCCTGCTCTCCAGGGTGGGACGTGGAGCTCTGCTGGCCAGCACGGTTCTAACAGCGCCCCAGCCCGCGGGCTGGATGGGGTCAGGGTTTGCCTTCCGGTGGCTGCGTGGGGGTGGGGCAGGTTGCATGTTCTAGATTTTTCCCACTGCAGCTTTCTCCTTGAATTAGGCCTATTTTCAGCTCTTGTTCTCTGCTGAATCACTGAATGCACATTTCCTCAGATGCCCGCCCTGGAGCACACGGGATCACGTCCGTGGGCGGGAGGAGGCCCCTGGGTCAGACCCGCAACCCTCTGCGGCCAGGCTCTGCCATATGCCATGTGAGCCAGCCCAGGAAGAAGCCCGCACTCCACCCCCTTGACATTCCTAGTTACCCAGGCGAGGACTCAGCCCCCAACCCTCGGCTTCCTGTCAACTCCAGAGCCAATCTCGCGTCTCCATCTGCAGAACGTTCTGATCCAAGGCCATGCCATGGATTCCCTGGTCGGTGGCACCGGGTGCCTTTCCAGTAATAGGAATCGGGGGGCCTGGCCTCACTGATAAGTGCATCATAACATTCCCAAGTCAGACCACCAAGCCTGGCCTATCCCCGGGCCCGTCGGCCATCCAGGAGCCAATCGACAAGCAGACATGGACGACAGGAGAGTCTGAAGCGCCATCAAGGCACAGGGACATCAGCGGAGACAAGGTGATGTGCTGGGACCACTCGTTAGACGCACAGAAAACACACTGCATTTAATGATTTCTTACAGCAAACCCAGATGAAGCACTATTTATGTGTGAAAAAGGTGAAATACGGATAATGGAAGAAAACGGGAGAAAATCCATGAAACAGTCTCAGAACGAAGAAGTTTTTTCAAAATGTACAGCTAGGACCGAGCCCAAGTCAAAAGATTGCCAAAGTTCATGTCAAAATTTAAAATTCCCAACAGCAGAAAAATATTACAGAGGCTAAAAGACCAAAAATATTGGGGCAAAATATTTTTGACCCATGTCGACTACCTATAAATCAGCAAGAAGAGACCTTAAAGAGCGGAGGGTACGGGAAGATGGAACACAGAACGAAAAGAAATGTTGTCAGTTATCTGGAAAGATAGAGCCTCATTCATAAGAAAAGACACTGACATCAGAGCTCCAGCCCGGCATTTCTCGTCCACCCATGAATGGAGATAAAAGCCAGGACTTGGTCTGCTGGGGATGGTGCGCGTGGGGACACAGGACACACGGGGCGTGCTCATGGCCATGGCCGCATGGAGCCGCGTTCACGGGCGCAGGACACACAGGCCGTGCTCATGGCCATGGCCGCATGGAGCCGCGCTCACGGGCGCAGGACACACGGGGCCATGCTCATGGCCATGGCCGCATGGAGCCGCGTTCACGGGCGCAAGGACACGCGGAGCCGCTTTCACAGCCATACAGATGTACGGGGCTGCAGTCACGGGCGCACGGGCCACTGTCAAGGGCGCATGGACATACGGGGCCGCTGTCACAGGCGCACGGATGCTGCATCCAGGGGCCGCCCTCTGGTTTCCTACCTCATTCTCTGTGCCCTGAGCAGCCCATGTTGGCGTACCGGCCTGCACTGTCTCTCCACCTGGGAACCGGTTTAACTCTGCCTCGTCTCTGCTGGAGTCTTCAGTTTCACTTCCCGTGACTTCATGAAGTCTCACATTGTGGCGAGACTCACAGTTCTCCTCTATAACTGATTCATTTTGTAGGTCCTTGTTTGGTGAGGGGCAGCCTAGAAAGAGACCGTGCCAACAGCTGGAGCAGGGATGAGCCCCAGAGGGAGAGAACAGTGTTCAGTGGGGAGAGATGCACTAATTTCATAATCAGGTGGTTCCTTAGTGACAGCTGTCTTTAGTGTCCCCATATGCCCATTGATGGGGACTTGCTCCATACTCGCGGGACAGTGGAACGTCCGCAGCTGTTAGTGAGAGGGAGATGCGCTCCACATCTTAATCCAGACCCATCTCCAGAACACCTGGGCATCTTGCCTTTGAGCAGTGCGAGCCGGGGCCGCATGCCTACCAAGAAAGGAGTGGTGAACTCGCTTGGGGCTGCCGAAAGGTCTCACTGAAGCAGGACGCCCATGGTGAGGGGGTGCATCTCGGCAGCGTGGCCAGGGCTCTGTCCTCTTGGGGTCACTGTGTGTGTCCCTGCTGGCCCTGTCCTGCCAGCTGCAGGGAAGTCATGTCGACCTCCGTCCTGCCTCCCTCAGTGGCCCACCCCTGCATCCGAGGATGGAAAGCTCGCTGACCAGCCCCCCCAGCCCAACTCCTCAGCCTCCTGATGGCCCTCCCAGCCCACCATCTGCATGCCTCCTCTCAGGCAGGAAGGGCGCCTGTGTTCACCAGCTTCAAACTGATGCCGTAGAGACCAGAGCCCCCACAAGCACAGCCCCACGTGGAGGCAGCCCGGCGCGGTGGGCTGAGAGCCGTGGCCGCGCATGCACACCGATCCTGGAAGCAGCAGCGCAGGGACCCCAGTGCGCGGGGCTGTCCCCCACGTGCCTGTGCGCAGGAACGCTTGATGAAAGTGCTTCTCGGGGGTGCCGCCCTGTGTGCGTCCACCTCGTCTGGGCAGCCCCAGAAGATGTGGGGCACACTCGGCCGTCAGCTCCGAGAAGGGGAACTGCAAACAGACGCGCACACGATGCGGTGACGCATGGCAAACGGTGGTGCGAGTCAGGAGAGGCGCAGAGACCCTCACTCGAGTAAGAGCTGCTGGAGGAACAGAGCGAGGCTGCAGACCGGGCTCACCTTTAGGGAAGGAAACATGGGAACCTGGGGCCGGGGTGGGGACAGCCTGATTTTTCAGCACAGCCCCTTCTGGGCTCCGACTGTGCTCCGCTGTGTGCGTGTGTGTAAAGCCTGCTTTAGTGGGATTAGTACTGGTCGCGCGATCGCGGGAGTTGCTGGCCCGGCTGAGCGGGCAGCCCTGCGCCGGGGGCTGGGGCGCCTGGCGAGAGGCCGCCCCACCGCCCGCTGCTGTGGGCTCTGGTTCATGTCACTCTGAGGAACAGGGGCTGCTCCCGCACAAAGAGGTTTTTGACAGCGGAAGGCAGAAGCAGAGCGAGAGCAGACCCCGGGCAGGCTCCCAGGGAGCCCACCCCCACTCGGATGGGAAGGGGTGCCCGGCAGCCCTCTGCAGAGCCACAGGCTCTCCTCGGAAACGAGATGCTGCGTGGGCTCTGCCCCTGCGGGGTTTGGAGAGGAGTGATTCTTCCAGAAACCAGTGTGTACGTGTATGGCACGTTCTGGCTGCGGTGTCTCCCGAAAACACTCGAGTTTTATGTAACTCGTTTCCGTCTTCAGGGGACCGTCGACTTTGATTCGTGCGGCCATGACAACACCACAATCTATTTTCCAATTGATCTGCCTCCCCATGTGGGTTCACTGAAGTATTTCCTAACGCACGGTCGCCTTTTAACCTTTTTTTTTTTTTGAAAAAGGAAAGAATAAAGCTGGACCTATCTCACCACCCTGCGTTTCTCTTCTGCCAAAACTTGGCTTTGGCAGGAGCAAGTGATCCCCGCTTCTGAAGTGGCACTGGCCGGGCGCCTCTTGGAACCTGCGTCCTCTGGGGAAGTGACACAATGTTGACCCAGGAGCCCCGCCCCCCCCACCCCGGGTGCTCCTCGACCAGGCGCGGCCCCCACTGGGGCAAGGGGGGCCTTGACGATGAGGCCGCTGACCCACTCGGGACACGTCCATGCCCGGCCTCCGCAGGGGCTCTGGCCTGGGCATCCGCGTCCCCCACCTGGGCATGGGCAGGCCAGGACATGCCGCTGGCCGAGCGGCTGGGCGGGAAGAAGGCAGCCCAGTGCCCGCCACTGGGAGAGGAAACGGAGAGAAACCGCTCCAGTCAGCCCTACAAGCAGGCCTGGAAAACTCTGCAGCCAGAGCGAACACAAAGGACTTTTCAGACCCTGCAGCCAAGGTGCCCAGTGAGCGGGATTTTTTCTTTCTTTCTCTCTCTCTTTCTCTCTTTTTTTCTCCACAGCTATTAGGGTGACAAGCTTTCCGCAGGCCTGCCGTTGGCGAGGGTTTCCAGGAAGCAGGTCTGGCACCAGGCTGGGATTGAAGCAACTTTAAGGAGTTAACTTCAGAAGGAAGGAGTCGTCAGGGAAGGTTTAAGGCTCAGCAAACGTTTTGAATTATTTTGCAAAAAGTCCTGGCTTTCAAATTCAAAGCCACGTTTGGCCGGACTGGGAAGCGAGCGCTTATTTCAAAAGGTGATGCTGGGGCTTCTGAGGCGTCCCCTCCAGGTACCTGCCCTGACTCCCCGGGGCAGCCCTGCGAGTGCCATCCGGTGCCTGGAAACACGCGGGTCACCTCCCACGCGCCCCCCGGCACCCCTCCGCCCACGTGCCTCTCCCGCGCCGGCCGGGCTGTGCGCACGCGCACACGCGCACACCTTCCCCAGGCAGGAAGCCGCCCTCTGCCAAGAGCGCATGGAATTCAGATTTCCAGCGAGTGTCCTTGGCCTCCAGCTCCACAGCCACACACTGAAGAAAGGTCCTAGTGTGTGTGGCGGGGGCGAGAGAGGGGCCTCCGTCTCTGCCCCCGTCTCTCTGGGCCCCAAGAAAAACCCACAGCTGGCTGCGCTCTGCTCAGCCGCACCGGCCTGAGTCGCATTCCTTCCCTTCCTGAGCCCACGCTGGGTGGCCCCGCAGCCCGCTTGCACACCTCCCTCCCCACCCGCGGGGAGGCCGGGCCAGGCCCGCGTGGGGCAGCTGGCAAGCACACGTGAGGGGGCCGCACCCCAGGCCTGAGGCGGCCGGAAACCGCGAGGGGCCCGAGGGGCCGGGTCCCAGCCGAGGCCTCCCGTCCGCTGCGGTGGGAGCGGACAGAACCTGGGCCCCCGGCGGCCCACCCCGGGGCCGAGCGCCCTGAAGGAAGTCCCTCTTCGTATCCCACCTGCACCTCCCTTGCTGCAGACGGCCCCCGCACCCCCGGAGGAGGCACTGCCCCCCGCCCCCATCCACGCCGGCCGTCCAGGCTGAGATCTGGCATCCGGGGGAGTTAAACATTTACAGGCAGAGACCAACAGCGGCCCGGTAAATGAGACAAGTCCATGATCAGCCACACACGGTGGACAGGCTGGTCACGCTTAGCTTCTCTTTGACCCCAGTCACTGGGACCTTGCCACCCGTGTGGCCGGGGAGCAGCGGGTGGGAAGTGCGAGCCTCCCGCGGGCGTGGGAGTCACGGAGGACCGTGCGCAGCAGGAGTTACAGCGCCTCACGTGCTCGGCGCGCAGGGCGGCCTGGCCCAGAACGGGGGTGCTCCGGGGCCTGGCCGGTCTGTCCGGGGAGAAGCCTGTGGCTTTGCCGCCCGGGGTCCCTGGGCCTGCAGGCTCGGGGCGACTCTGGGCCCACGGGCTGGTGGCCACCCTGCCCTGGTCCTGCCCGCTGGGGTCTCCTGTCATGGCCGGAGAGGCCAATTTCCCTGTCCCTTCCGGCCAGCTTGGACCTCAAGGCCCGGTGTTCCTGTGATGCCTCAACTCCACCAGCCTCTCCTTCCGAGTGTGGCCCATAGTGCACTGAACTGGAGGGGGTGCTCTTCCCATGTTCCTTGGTGGGGGCCTGCTGTGATAGAAACAGCAGGGTAAGGAGCGGGCCACAGCCATGACCAAGGCCTCAAGGACATGCTCCCGCTGCTGTCCTAGTAGCCAGGGGACCGGGGCTGGTGTGTGCTGTGGTACAGGTCCCACTAGGACAGACAGCCCCCACTGGAACCGCAAAGGAGCACGGGACTTGGAGTCGGGAGCCCCAGGCCCTGGCGTGGCCTCTGGGCAGGGTCCCCTCATCTCTGTTGTCGGGGCCCCCATGTCCCAGGCTGTCCGTCTCCCAACACCCACAGAAGGATTTCTCCGTCCCACCCATCGGCCCCCGCCTGATGTAGTCCACTGCCAGCACAGGACACGGGTGGATGGTGGAGAGTCGTGGTTGGGAGCTGCCGTGGGCTGCGGGGGTCCCTGGGGGGACACTCCAGTGACGTCCTCTGAGCCCTGCGGACAGCCCCACCCCAGTCCCTATACACACACCAGCCTGAGTTCAGTCACGCCAGGAGCCCCTTTTCTGGGGCATCACTCCACCCGAGGCTGCCCCCACCTCGTGAGTCTGGCCCCTGCTCCTGCTTGGGTCTCACCCCGCAGTCAGGGCCCCGTGAGCCCCCACCTGGAGGCCACCCACTCGGCTGGGGGTTCCATGGGGCAGCTCAAGAAGAAAAGCAGAAAAAAAACATTCCGGTGTTTTAAACTGGAAAAGGTTCTGTTCCATCCAACAGATCCAGGACCTGAGGACAACACAAACGCAAGACAACCGCCGTAAGGCCCAAGAGAAGGGAAGGTAAGAGGGACGCCCCTGGGCCGCCGGATATGGGAGGGGACGAGACGCCACAGGGCCCTACAGTAGCCCGGGCAGGGCCAGGCAGATGAGCACAGAGCAGGTTCAAAGGCTCGAAGCTAAAGGTCCCAGCATGACCTTACCTTGCACTTTATCCCCTAGGTACAGAGCCCGGCTCTCAGAGCAGTGAGGAGGGCCTAGGGTCTGCGGCTGGGAGCTGCCCACCTCCTGTCCAGGGGCTGGGCTCTGTGAACGGCGGGTCCACAACCATACTTGAGGCCATGGGGATGGGTCCTGAGCTCTGTCTCTTGGAACAGCCTCGCCCCCCACATCTTCCCTGTGTCCTCTCCTGCCTGGGACGTAACCCTCCCTCTGCCTCAGTTTCCCCAGCAGGGCCCTGTAGGACAGTGCTGTGGCATGTGTTAGACTTCAGAAGGCACAGCCTAGTCTGATCTTACGTGATGGTTCAGTTCCAAAGTCTTAAAGGACGGATCAGGTAGAGTCAAAATTACCTTTGAAGATCCCTTGAATTGCCCCTTAAAAATCGCTTCCCGGAGCTGTGTATACGTCCCCGCTGAGCTCCGCTGAGTGGCTCGTGCCCACTGAAGTGGGAGCAGCTCTGGGCAAACACGGAGGGCGTCCCTGCTCCTCTCCGGCCTGGTCCCCAACAGTCTTTAAAGGGAGCCTCTGGGGCTGCTGCGGTGGGCAAAGTAGACGTGGGCTCAGGGGAAGGGCGTGGGGACGCCAGGGACGCCGGGGACGCCAGGCTCTGAGGCCAGACTCCTGTCTCTCTCCCTTTGCTTCCCTTTCTTCCCTTCCCAGATGGTGCCCCAGGCCTCCCGTGAGCCAGCCGGACCCAAAATGGCGGAACTGTCGGACCTCTGTCCTGGAGGCAGTCATTGCCAAGGACCAGCACCTGGGGTGGCCTGTGCCCAGGACACCCACCCAGTCCCAAGAGGCCCGGCCCATGTAAAGGATGACCACCGGCCGGGGGCTCCGGGCCACCCCCAGAAGCTCGGTCCGCCACCCTGTGTCTCACGCAGGCAAGTCGGCCTTACCCAGGAGACCAGGGAGCCCCCGAGCGGCCTGCAGGTCGATGAGGCCCCTCGTCCTCCATGCACAATGGGGCCAGGTCCCGGGTGTGTGCCGAGTCCACTAGGCAGAGCTCCTGGAGGAGGCAGCCACAGAGAGACTCCAACCAAAGCACAGACTCTCCGTCCATGCACTGCCCTCTCTGGCCGATGGGCCACAGAGACTCTGGGGGAGGCCAAGGCCCCTCGGCCTCCACTGGCTGGTGACCTCCCTGCCCCCTGCCTGCCCTCTAGGAGGCAGCCTGGCTTCCCCTTCACAGCCCCGGGCTCCCCGGGAGAGTGTGTGTCTGTGACGCAGCCCCGGCTTGGCCCCTACCTCATGGGGGACAAGGCAAGGCTTGGCCCTTCCGTGTGGCGCTCTTGGACCCACCGTGACAGCTGTGGGTCCCAGCCAGCGGCAGTCCCCCCACCAGGCGTGACACAGACACGTAGCCTCTGGGGACAGGAGCGCCTGGCAGCCAGCAAGTCCGGGGACACGGCCGTCCCTGCTGGGCTGCCCAGGGAGTGGCCCCGGAGAATGGGGCCACGGCAGTGCACCCATGTCCTTCTTGGCACGGGGCCGCGGGCAGACAGGATGCCCAGCCCACGCCGCCCCTCACTCCGCTGGCAGCCGTGGCTGCCCTTGGCGGCGAGGCCCGACGGTGAGGAGAATAATGGCAGAAGCACGCTGGGGCACGTGTGGCCACCCACGCCAGAGAGCAGGATGGAGGCTCAGGTCTCTCCCTGCACCTCCCCGAGAGCCGGCCCCTTCCACCACCACCAGACGCTGTGGGCTGCACCCGACTGCGGCCTGCGTTGAGGACAGGTCCCCAAGGCTGCGCATGGACCCTATCCACATCCGCGGAGACCTGCGACCTGGTCCTTCCAGAAGCTCTCAGGTGAAGTAAGAGGCGTCTCCGTGGGGTCTCCCAGCCAAGTGACGTCTTGCATCGGCTAACGTAGTTCTCGGATCAGGGCTGGGCCAGAACCCCGACCCCACAGCCTCCACGGCTCACACCCATACCGCGAGGCCCATCTCCAGGGTCCACGAGAGGACGCCGAGGCTCGGAGAGGCGACGACTGCCGCAGTGCCCTCCGGGCCGAACGGATGCACGCCGGCTGGGGTTTCCGGGAAGACGGTGGCTCCAGGCACGGTGAACACCAGCCAGTGGGACGTAAGCGTCAGATCAGCCGCACGCGACCACGGTGCTGAAGCCTGCGGGACACGGTAAGGAATGCGAGGGGCGCGGGGGCCGGGGACCGTGGCTGCCGAGACCCACTACTGACCCACTATTGAGAAGATGTTGGCTGTCCCCACCCTCATCTGGGGAGGCGGCTGTACCGACAGGAGGCTTTCCGTGGGTGCTGGCCGTGGGGGCAGACGGGGGCCACACAGAGACAGGCCAGGGGGGAGGCAGGGGACCTGGCCGGAGCCTTCTCGACCAGCTGTCCTGACCTGTTACCAAACCCCAGTGGCGACGGAGCAAGGCCCTGGCGAGGAGGACACGCTGTGGTCTGAGCCGTGGAAACAAGCGGAGCCACGCGTGGACCGTGGGCCGCAGCAGGGTGGCGCGGAGCGGGCAGCATGGCGGAAAGAGGCCGGCCTGTCCCTGAAGGCCGAGCCAGCCTGCGTATCCAGGCGGGAGAACGTGTACCTTGACCCCAGCCTCACATTGGATGCAAAAATCGATTCCAGATGGACCGTGAATCTACATGTGAAAGGTTGAGCTAATGAAGCTTTAGGAAAAACCAGCATATCTTTATGACCTTGGAGTAGTCAAAGCCTCTTTAATACGACGCGAGCTGCACCGTCCAGAAAGGAAACGTCTGATTAACTGGGTCACGTTGAGTTCACCTGACGTTCTCCTGCTCATCAGAGATGCCCCTCGCGAGAGGAAGGGCCGACCCGAGGCGGGGCGGGGCGAGGTGGCGGTTCTGTGCTCGGCGAGCAGCGAGCGTGTGCGGGCACGCGGGGGCACAGTCGGCTCGGCCCCCCACGAGCCCTCCCCGGCACACAGGAAGACAGACAGGCAGAGCAAGCGAAAATCGGCGAGGAAAGCTAGCCCCACGTCCGACGGGCCGGAGACGCGAGCATTTTAGCAAAGGACAACATCGACCCAATAACACGGGGAGGGGCGCAGCGGCCTCCGCCGTCGGGTCCCCGCAGGCGACAATGCCAGTCTGATGGTGCGAGGGCGGCCGTGCCCACGGGCTGGCGGCTGGGCGGGGCTCGGGGAAAGCGTGCGCACCCCTCCTGCGGCCCCACACCTAGGCAGGCGCGCACTGAAGTGCAGCTGTGCGGCAGCCAGAAAGCCGGGGCGGGCTGTTCTTAACACGGACGACAAGAGCCCGGCCTGGACGCGGTCCACGGGCCATCGACAATAGAACGGATAAACAGTGCCGGCCGCCCGGGGCGCGAGGAGCACCGCTCCGCAACCTCGAGCATGTCTCTGGGGAGCCCGACGGACAGGGGTGTGCGTGCCGGGGCGTCTGTCCATGGAAAGTTCCAGAACGCAACGCCAAGTGCTGCTGCCAGAAGCCAGGACGGGGGCGGGGTGGTGGCCGTCCGAAGGCATGGCAGGAAGTGGGAGCACGGGTGCGTCCCAGGTACCCTCACGCGGCCGGTGCTGAGACGCACGCTCATCTGCATGTGGCGCACCCCCAGCCGGAATGCTGAAGTGCCCTACTAGCAAGGACGGGCCTTTCTGGGCCTAACGGGAGAGCTGGACAGCCCAGGCCTGGAGAGGGACTGGGCCTGGTCCCCCACTCGGGCTTCCTGGCCATGCTGCCCTCCGGCCCAGCCCCTCCTTATAGGTTTAGGCCCATGGGGGACCTGCAACTCCCGGAAATGTCTCTGTGGCAACACTGGTGCCCTCTATGAAGTCGTTTTTCCCTCCAGCTGCCTCTGGGGTGTGGATGCCATACTGTCCCTCATACCCTCCAATACTGCCTCTTGCCATAGCCCTGCCCGTGGGGACTGCTGAGTCCTGGCGCACGGACGCCCCGGACCGGGAGTTACAGCCACGGCTGCTGAGGGAGTACGAGGCCCTCTGCTTCCTCCGGGCCTTGTACCTGGATGGAGGGCCCGCTCCCTGGAGCCACAGCCTCAGGAGGCTGGCGCATCCTCCTCACGTGTTCAGATGCAGGAAGTGAGACTCCCAGAGGTTAGGGGGCCCCCGGGGCTGGCCTGCAGCTGGACCGGTGCAGGCTCAGAGCCAGATCGAGGGCATCTGATTCCCAGTCCTGTCTCTTTCCCACTGAGCCACTCTGCCTCGCTTTTAATTTAATTAGGAGAACATTTAATCCCCCCGTGCATTTCAGAGCCGAGCTGGAGCTGGCCAGGGCTGGGAGGCTCCGACGGGGTCTGTGACTCACGCGGCCCCTCACAGCCCTCCGGACGGGCTCCCATGGGGCTCCCTTGGCACCTCGTGCAGAGGTGGTCTGGAGCTCCAGCAAAGACAGGACACCGGTCTGGAAAGACATTCTGGTCTCATCTGTTCCTGGCAACCCCTCCTTCATCCCCCTGGACGCTGGCCCCGAGTGGCCTTCTTCAGCCTTTCCCACCAAGGTTCTCCGGGTGAGAAACAGAGCAAGGAGCATGGCCATTCGACGAGGCACAGAGCCTGGCACTTCTGTGGTCCTCGGGAGGGAGCTGTGGCAGGCCCCGGGGTCCCCGAAACGTCCTAGCCAAGCTGGGCCCATCCAGAGACCTGGCCCCCTGGTCCACGGAGCTGAGTGCAGGGCCAAGCCTGGTGACATTTGCCCCCGTTTCCAGAAGGCACGGGGCTGGCCATGGCCTCGCTGACAACGCAGAATTCAGGAGACGTTAGTAGTGATGTGGACGAAAGCCAGGCCACAGCGGCCTTGTTGGAAAAGAGACACTTGAGCGTTTTGGCAGAGACTCCGCAGGGTCCGGGAGAAAGTTAGAGACATGGAAATTCTAATTAATGCACGTGGAGCTGGTTTTGCTCAAGGATGTACAGGCTGTCCTGTCACAGAGGCCCTACAGGCTCACAGTTGCCAGGGAGGTGCTCATGGTCACCTTGTGGGGGCCCCCACCCCGGCCCTGCCTTCCCTCAGCCTTCCTTCCTTGGAAGGCTCCTGGCCCGCCCTGGGCCCATGCAGATGCCCAGGGCGTCGGGCTCTGTACACCCCCGGCGGAGCAGGATGGGGTGGGGGCGGCCAGTAAGCAGGAGCTGAGCCTCGCCCGGCCATGACGCCAGGACGGGGAGACAGAGGGGCCCAGGCATCAATCCTTCCAGGGGAACGCCAGGCTTCCGTGTTCGTGGCAGGCCTGGCCTCTCGCACCACCTGTCTGGGGTGTCCACGTGCACCCAAGGGGACGGATGTGGACTCCTGGCTGGGCTTGGCTGCCATGAGTGGGGGCGCTTCATAGACTTGGCTGCTGTCTCCCTAGGCTGCTGGGACAGGGTACCCAGGCCTCCCTGTAAGCAGGCCCAACCGGAGCCACAGATCCCAGTGCTGAGGCCAGATCTGACCAGCCCCGCCCCGCCTTGCCGAGGCCCTTGCCACTTTGCTCAGGAGAGGCTGGCCTGGCCCTGGGGGGATCCAGCCTGCCTCAGGGCAGGAGCCACACTCCTGGAGCTCCTTCTGGCCAGGGGCTCCAGGAGAGCCAGAGAGGGTGGGACCCCGTGCTGAGGGCTCTGGGAGCTGGTACAGAGGCCCTGACAGCCAGAGGAGGACATGACTGCCGGGCCTCCCTGAGGCGAGGACGACGGAACAGGAGTCTGATAGTGCCGATGAGTGACAAGGCAGTTTGACGGGGGCACCACGTGCGAGGCACAGGGACGCACACAGAGGCGGCCCTCCATTCCCACCGTCCCACCAGCGGCCCTCAGTGGGAGGAGGCAGTGGGTGGGGCAGGAGCCCAGGAGCCCATCCCCGCTCCCGCTGGGCTGCGGGGCTCAGTCTTCTCTTGGCTGTCCTAGATGCCCCATGTCTACCTGACACTTGGCCCTCGGAAGCCCTGTGGCAAGGCTCTGGGTGAGGGCGACACAGGTGCCAAGAGCGCCAGGCAGAGGGGCTCCAGAAATGTGTGTCAGGCTACGGCCCAGCCCCCTGGCGCTGGGTGAGGGCCCCAGGGCTGCACGGGGATGCTGGGGCTTGCTCATGGGGCCCAGAGCACTCTGCCTCCCCAAGCCATGGTGTCCCGGTGACTCCCCAGGTTGCACCCGGCTTGCTCACCAGCCCCCAGCACCCCCACCCCTGCCCCACCAATGGCCAGCAGGCCCCGGAAAGAAGAGCTTCGCCCAGCCCCAGGGACCTTCCCGTAATCAAGGCTGCAGTGACCTCACCTCCCTTGGGCCCAGCGGGTGGGGAGAGCTTGAGATGGAAACAAAATGTGTCTTTATTTATGCTTTTAATTTGAATTCTGGAACTGACCCAACGTGGTAATACACTTAACCTCAGTAAAATGCTGAAGAAAAATGAATCTGTTTTTCAGTAACTGCCTCCCACCCCCCTCTGCCCCCTGCAAGACCCCCGTGCACACACCAGGGCATGGGCCTCTGTCCCCTGTGCTGGGTCCACAGGGCTGGGCGGCCTGTAGGAGCCTCGACACGGCCCCGAGCTGCTGGAGCCAAGTTTAATTAGGGGCACAGATCACTAGGAGCACTGGGCGGGCGGTAAAGGTACGCAGCCCTAGCGCGGGCACATGGGGCGGGCATAGCCTCGAACAGACACGGTCCCCACCAGAGCCACCTGCCCTTCCAGCCACGGTGGGGTGGGGCCTCCTCCTGGCCTGTGGCCCCGGGGGTACCTTGGTCCTGAGGGCCCAGCACATCTCCCTGAGCTTCTGTCCCACTGTCCCCAGCATGGCTCCCCAAGGCACGGTTCCCTGTGCCGAGGACATATCTGTTCAGGTCCCCTGGCAGCTCCCCTTGACTCTGCCCCGAGCGGGCCACGGTGCCTTGACCCCCGTCTCCCCGTCGCACACCCGAGGACCATACCGGACACCTTGCCCCCCAGCCCCCCAGCAGTGGGTTTGCACCTAGCCGCCACCTCTGGATGGGGCTGCCGGGAGAAGCCCTAGCAGGTTCTGCATGGGGACCTGGCCAAGTACTGGGGTAAAGGCCCAGGCAGCAGTGGGGCTGACCAGAGACCCCGCCCCCGAGCCAACCTGCCACACTCGGGGGGCCAGCCCGAGAAAGCCCGCAGCCGGCCAACGGCAAGCACGGGCTCTGCGCTCTTCCAGTCTGACGGCCACAGGCCTGGAGGGGAAACGGCCAAGCGTCCCTGGAGATCTGGCTTCTGCTGGCCTGGACGGCCTCTCAGGGCTCCCCGAGCGGGTGGGCGGCCTATGGTACCCAGACAGCGTGTGCCGGCGCCAGGGCTGACGGCCCTCACCGCCAAAGGGGTGATGCCTGTTGGGGGCAGCTGTGAGCTTGTCTAGGGGGCGGCTCGGGTCCCGAGTCTTTTGTCAGCCTCACCCTGGGCCCCCCCGTGAGGGTCTTGCAGGGTCAGGGAGCTGGTGAGGACTCACCACCCAGCTGCGTTGATGGTGGGTGGCAGCCCTGTCCTTCCCTGGTGGGACTCCTTGTGTGTGTGTGTTCGAGGGGCTGAGCCACGGCCGAGAGAACAAAGGAGAAGGGGCTCCAACAGGAGAAGAGGGTTTGGGGGACAGGATGGGGCAGCAGGCCCAGGGAGGCCTAGATAGGGTCTCCCTGCCTGAGGGTCATGGGTCCCAGCAGGCTCTGAGTGGGCACTGCACCTGTGTGGCACACAACCTCAGCCACAGAACTCCAACTGTGGCCACTCTGTGGCCTCTCCTGTGGCCTGGACGCTGGGAAGGCCAGAGCTGAAGGGGTGAGTCGGCATTCTGCCTGTGGGCACCGGCCTGCCCCGGCTTCACACCTGCCCTCCCGCGCACTTGTCCAGGGAGCCTGTCCGGTCGTCTCCAGGACGGGCGGGGGCCCAACAGCCCACTCGGGCTGGGTCCATGAGGACGAGTTGCCCCTGCTTCCTAGTGAGCCAGCCAGCTTCTTCCGAGCCAGAGAGCACTTACTGGGGGACCCCTGCCAGCCATGGGGGGCTGCGCACCTGCCTATGAGCCCAGGGGCCCTGGAAAGCTGATCAGCGGGTCCTGCCTGATCACGGTACCAGCCCGAGACGGTCCTGTCTTTCTCTCATTCCGGCTACGCGACTCTGCCAGTCCTGCCCAAGCAGCCAGGAGGCCCTGCGACCTGGCTCCCCGCTTCCTTGGTCGCCTGCGAGGCAATTGCTCAGGGTGCACACGGCTCACGACGACACTGAGACCCCCGGAGGAACGCCGACGGCCTGCCGAGACCTCCCCGCGTCCGCGGGCAGAGGAACCCGTGTCCGCCGGCGAGTCTGGGACGGGCCGAGGGGAGCACACGTCCCGACACAGAAGGACTTCCCCGGGGGAATCCCCCGCAGGGCCGTGGCCGGAACAGGCCCGAGTGCCCGACTGACCCGACAGCTCGCTGTCCCCACTGGGTGCCCCTGCCGGGAGCACTGACTCATCCCTCGCGAGGGGATCGCAGCACGGCCGGGCCCTGGGGATCGGCCTGGCAGGGCTGCGAGGCGGGGGAGGACGGGTGTGTGTCCCAGGCCAGCTGTGCCTCGGGGGAAGGCCAACTGGAAGGCGTGGAAAATCAGCCATTTCCTCCACCTGAAGGAGCCCCTGAGGACAGCAGCGGCGACTGGCAGGCAGCGCTCGGCATCTGCCCCACGGCGGCTCCGGGGTTTTAGGGGGAAACGCGGAGAAACAAAGTCGTCTCTTTTTGGGGGGGCGGGGGAGGGGCCGGGTGAGAGAAAAGCAATCTGCTCGGACGTTCGAGGCACAGAAACAAGTGGAAAATGATCAGTTTGGTTTTCCATAAGTCAGAACAAGAGGATCGTGTTCCCAGACTTGGTGGGAAATGGCCCCGCATGCCCCCCCACCTCCTGCTTGGGGCCTGGGCCCTGGGTGTGGCCCCTGGCAGCGGGGGACCCCAGGTTGCTGAGGGCAGGCGGCGAGTGGAGGCCCCTAGCAAGCAGGCCTGAGCCCCGGGCCGGCAGCAAGGCGGCCCCTCTGAGCCCCAGGCCCCTCCGGCGCAGCCCGGGTGGGCACACAGGGACTCACTGTGACACGTGGGTGATGGGCGCTAGCAGCGTCTCCCCCTCCAGGTCCAGGTCCTCGGCGAAGCTGTTGGTTCTCATGAAGTGGGCTGTGCTCACCTCCAGCAGCATGGGGCTCTTCTTCCCTGTGGGGAAAGGCATGGGTCAGCACGTTAGGCCTCCAAAGAAGGCTCTGGGGTGCCCAGTGGCCCAGAGCCAGGCTTAGATGCCCACCCCAAAAGGACAGACCTGCACGCCCTGAGCCTTCCCCCAAACCGACGAGACATCCACCCGCAGAGCTGGGTGAGGAGTGGGGATGGCTCGTGAAACTTCCACCCCGAAATCTGGGGGGCAGCCTGGTGAAAACGACCCCCACGTGCCTGAGGCCTCAAAGGCTCGTGACGCCTTCACAGGGGGAGGACTGCCTGGGCTGGGCGCTGGGTGTCCAGGCCTGTCCCCAGGCTCACAGTTGACACTCAGGTCAGTAAAGCGCAGCTGATAAGCACAGGTCAGAGAGACCCTGATTCCTGCCACCATGCTGTCACTCTTGGGCACACGGAGAGACTCACTTCGGGGATGCCCCAAACTGGTCTCCTGCCCACGAGGAGCCAAAAGCTGGGAGACAGGGGACAGCCACAGAGCCCTGGACCCCCACCCCTACCCCATGCAGGCCACAGAGCCACACCAGCCACCCAGACCCCAAGGGAGGTATGGGAATGACAGCTCCCAACGGCCTGACTCAGGGTCCTGGGTGCACCCCAACAGTCGGGTGCAGGTGCTCAGTGCTGATGAGAACCCCCGCTGTCCCCGTGTCTTCAGTGTGGCTGACTTTTGTTTCCTGCAGTTAAAGATTCTGTTGTAAGGGAAGTGAGTGCTCACTGTAGAAGGCACAACAACGCCAAGATTCACAAAGGCTGGCCTCTTCCAAAGTTCTCCGTGCCAACTGCCCAGATGGTCCTAGCTCACCGTCCCTGCTCATCGGAACTGCTGACACCAGGTGAGACTCTCTGTTTTCATACACACGTGACTCCCCTGTGCCTCTCACTCTGTGACGTGCTGCTCTCCTTTTCCTAGGGGACCCGTGTTTGGGTAGCTGGGCCTTGCCCGTGGTTTACATCAGCCTCAGCTCATGCAGCCCCTCGTGCTGGTTGGATCTGAGCCCCGCTCGCTTTAAGCTACTGCTTTGAGCAACGGCGCACTCCCCATTTGTAGGAGCACCTGATGCTGGGGCCAGGTGAACGGTGCTTCCCAGGTAGTTGTAAGCGTTTTCCCAAGAAGCTGTAGTGATTCAGACCGCGCCAGCATGGTGACTGTGACAGCTTGCCCACCTCCGCGCCCAAGGCAGCCCTTGCTGCCCTTCCCAGGGCCTGCTGAGCACGGAGGAGGATGAAGAAGCTGTTTTTCCTTTCATGCTGAAGGCTTTTTGTGGCTCTCAGAGGCTGTTCGGACTCCCTGTTGCAGAACTGAATTGCCTGTTCATATCTTTTGCTCATTTTTGCTTCTCAGCTTGTAGGACTTGTTTACTGATGAAAGATACTAACCTTTTGTCATGTAAGGTACAGAAGTCTTCCCCAGGCTAGTAGCCTTTGAGTATGGTTGTTTTTATCATAGGAAGTGTTTTATGTGTCTAAAGTGATATACCTATTTTTTGCTTTATGTAAAAGAAAGATTTTTCTACCGCAAAGGAATACAACTAGCTCCTAAATTTACTTGTGGTATAAATGTATAAATGTTGTGTGTGTGAATTTTAATACATTTACCATTTATGCCTAACATTCTGGGTGTTCACCAACAATCTGAAAGTGTAAAAGTACCGTATATAACCTTTTCTGGGGTTTATTTTTGTTTTTTTATTATGCCATATAAATCTTAAGAAACTAACGTAAAACATAAAATGTAAAATTTCTTGGGGAAGACACAGAAGACTATCTCTGCGCCTTGGGTTTGGCAGTGAGTTTTGAAGCACAACACTACGAGTTCAATCAGTGAAACGAAGACATTGACAAGTTGGACTTTATCAAAATTAAAGGTATTTGCTCTGCAGAAGGCTCACTGCTGAGTGAAGCAGACATAAGCTCTGGATTTGAAAAAGGTGTTTCCACGTCTCCTTTTTGCCCAAGGACTTGTGTCTAGAATATATAAAGAACCCTGGTAACGTGACAGCAGGAAAGCCACCAACCCAGCTTAAGAAATGGATTACAAGGAAGCATGGAAAAAGATGTTCCGAGCAACACAACCACGCTGGGAAAGAGCTTGGTGGTGTCTTCCGAGGCTCACTGTGCACTGGCCGCGCAACCTGGCGGTCCTTCTCCCAGATATTGACCCAAGTACATCGAAAATTTACGTTCGACAATCCCGTGCGTGAATGTACACAGCCACTTCACTCAAAATCACTCGAACCTGGAAACAGCCAAGATGTCCCTCCACAGCTGAGTGGGTAAACAAGCAGTTGTATAGCCACACGATGGAACGCTGCCCAGCAACCAGAAGAGATGAAGCGACAGTTCGTGCAGCTACATGGCTGACCCTCACACGCAGTTTGCGAGGCCTTGAAAGAAGCCAGATGTAAGGGGCTCCGTGTTCTGTGATCCCATTTCTATGACATTCTGGAAAAGGCAGAACTACCAGGATATAAAACAGATCAATGGCTGCTCGTGTTTGCGGGAGGGGGCGTGTCTGACTTCCAAGGGTTGCACCAGGGAATTTCTAGGGCTGTGGAACTTCTCTCTGTGATGCTCTGGTGGTGGATATGTGAATCCAGGCATTGTCAAAACCCACAGAACCGTCTGTCTCCCAAGAATGAATTTTGCTGTATGCAAACTAAAGAAAGAAAAGAAAAAATCAACCAGCCTGTTGCAGGACCCTAGGAATGGAAGCATCCTGGGACAAGTGAATTCCGTGTGATGAATGTGTGACATCGCACCACACAGCATGGAAAGGATGGGAAGACGGCGGTCCCTGAGGCTGGGGAAACCGTCTTTTTCATAAAAACAGGGCTGTAGTTGGTAATCTTACTTCTCATATGGAAACTACGGGTCAAACAAGTAAGTACATAAATTATCGATAATGGGAACCAGGATTCTCACTCTCTGAGAGATGCAGTAGCAAAAAGCGTGTCATGGGGAGGACACAAATGACCCCCGCGGCCAGAAATTTCAGTGTGAACTCGTGATGCTCTTCCTGTAGGCACAGCTATAAATGCAGACACATTCATGTCCTTGGCTTACGGACATACATACACTTCCTAGCTCTGTCCTCGGAGAGGCCCCGGAAGCAGTGATGACCCAAGAGCCATGAGTGCCCTCAGGGCCAGATCCTGGTTTCTAAACACCATCCCCTTTCCGGTTGGAGGAACCAGCGCTCTCTGGCTGAGGACGAGTCTGGGGCCATGTCAGGGCGATGGACGAGGAGCCTGATGTTACCATGAAGTGCTCGAAAGGAAGTGAAAGCTCCAAGTGGGTAGGAGGTGCGTCGAGCAGGCAGAGGAGCCAACCCAAAGGACCCTTGATCCTGTGGTCGAAGCCAGAGCAGTTTAAGCCACAAGATGAATAAGAATTAGTATCAAATTATAGCTCAAAACCCAAGTATCCCTGAGCTCATCCTGATAGAAACGAGTGGGTAACCGGAAAAGAGGGACAGATCTTAACTTCCACGGATAAACGCTCAACGTGGTCGGTGGGACTGGCAGCCAACAGAGTATCGCCCCGCAGGTGTCCCTTCGTGGCTGGGGGGTCCTAACGCTGACTCTTTCCCACCCGGTCCCGCAGGAGGTGGCGTGCCAGGTGCCTCCCCTCGAGGACAGCGGGCTCTGACTCTCTTCCAATGAGGCCATGGAAAGGGGAAGGAGCCGTCTGATACGACCTCAGCCCCGGGGGTCAAGGTTAGCAGCACCAGCAACAAATCACGTTGCTGTTGTGAACCCCGACGGGATGCGAAGTGCCTCACGTCTGCTCCCCACACCCATTAGCCCAGTCTCCCCCGAGGTCCCAGAGGAGCCCAACGGCGGGACGCAGACTCCTGGCCAGCATTCCTCACCAATGTCAAGGTCACAAAAACCGAGCAAAGACCGAGGAGGAGGCGTCACACCTCAGGAAAGACCCCGAGACCCACTGGATGTAAATGCAGCACAAGTGATGGGTCTTGGAACAAAGGACAGTAGCCGAGCCGGGGAGACCCAAACGAACTAAGCTTTAGCTCAGGACGAGCATTGCCGCAACGATGATTTCTTTCAGCAACTTCACCACGGCCGCATGAGGCGCCGACGTTGGGGAAGCTGGTAAAAAGTACACACGGCTCCCTGTGTTACTTTGCCTCTATATAAAATAAATAAAGTATTTTGAAAGCAAAAACAAAGCAAAACAAAAACCCAACAACAACCCCACAGCGACCCCAAATCAAAGCGAACAAACAAATCCTGTCTACAACAGTACAGAAAATTCTTCAGTATCGGATCAGGATGTACAAGAACCGCAAGGAGAGATGGTTAGGCCTCGACGGCAGCCATTCAAGAATATGTAACCTAACCAAGGGGAGGAACAGACTTTTCCTCCACTTTCTAGAAGACTCAACAGACAAAAGACCCTCCTCCTCGAGCCGTAATAGAAACCCTCCCGTTTGGGTGTTGGAACCTGGCTCCTGACTCTAAAACTGATCTGGAAATGCCAACAGCCAAGAACCGGCCATATTCTCGAAGAGCAGCGAGCTCAGAGCTTTTCTCTCCCAGACACCCACACCTCGCGCAACGCCGTGGCCCGTGAGACGGGCGCCACCGATACAGAGAGAGGTGGCCGGGCAGGCAGGACAGGGTTGCTCATCCGGAAAGAGCCTGCACGCACAGGGATGCTTGCCCCGCATCTGCGGTGGCCGGCGCGGGGCGGGGACAAGGTGATCAAGGACAGGTGGCTGTCCGTGTGGGAGACACGTTCCACTGGACCCTCGTGCTGGACACCAAATATCCATCGTCTGCATCCCCGGGGGGTTGAAGACTTACGGAGAAAAATAAAACTCTGAAGCCTTCCTTTAGAATTGATTCTAGAACCGTCTCCCTGACCTCAGCGTTTGGAAGGGTTTCCTCGAACTTAAACAATATCCGAACGGGGAAAGGCTGATGGATGCGACTGCACTCAAAATCCAGAGCTAACGCGACGGGAGCGGGGGAAGGACGACGACAGAGGGAGGGAGTGCGCTGCATAGAAAGGAGCCCCGCGGATCCAGAGGGAGAACAGGGAGCGCGCCGGAGCAGCGGGGTGGACCAGCACAGCACAGAGAAGGACCCTGCGGCCCGAGGACACGCGCGAAGGTGGCGTGCCCGATCGCAGTCAGGCAATGTGGGCAGCGCACGGCCCGTGGGCATGAGGGGTGACTTCCAGCAGGAAACCGCACAGACATGACCTAGTCACACCCGGGAGAAGGGCTCTGAGTGACGGGCTCTCTGCCCGTGACATTCCCAGAGAGCCCAGGAAAGTGACCGGAAAGCCGCGAGGAATGCGAGGACATTCCACGGCTCCTAGGCCTGGGAGCGGCGGGAGCTCCGGCCCTCGTTTCAGGGCCTCGGGGCCGAGATTCCGCTGCCCTGGCTTATGTTACACAGTTGTCAAGTGACAGAGCCGAAACCCCGTCCAGGATTCAGATGTTCTTTCAAAAAAAAAAAAAAAAAAGGAAAGGACAAAGAACACAAATACATATTTTTATGTCTGCATCACTTGTCTACAGGAGAAGGGCAGAATGGTGGCAGGACCGCGGGGCTGCTCTCTAAGCAGCCGAGATGGCGAGTGTCCTCTCCAGAGCCCGCTGACTGAGCGGGGCCGGGTGGCGGGCGGGTGGGGGGGGGAGGCTACCTGACCCCTGGGAAAGGCCCAGCTCGGGTGTTTTAGGAAATTAAACTGCACATCAGTTGCCCGCCCGGAGCGGGTGGGGCCTGCACCTGCCGGAGAGGAACGTGGGCCGTTTGGTTTAATCCTGGGAACAGCATGAGGGGCCCCGCGGCGAGGGGCAGAGGGGTTCCACAGGTGTGTTTTTCCGAACCAAAGAACGGGCTGCTCTGCCCCTGTCTGTGTCAGAGACCCATCCCCCTCCCGTCGCAGGCCACTGCTGGCCGGCGCGGGGGGGAGGGGTGCAGACCACCCCCCTGATTCCCGCGGCTGCCACAGCTGCAGCAGGACGCGGAGGGAGTCTGGGGGATGGGGCCCCGCGTCCTCGGCAGACACAGCGGCACGCTGCCCCCTTCAGGCACGGGCTTGGGGGCAGGTGCCAGGGCCCAGGAGAGCGGGCTTGTCGCCCCTACCTCCCAGGAGCTTGAGATGGCACAAGACGACCAGCACCCCCGGCCCCCCGGCTTCGGAGCAGGCTGGGCCCATGGGCACAAGTGCCCCTGCCGGGACAGCTCTTGCTGGACACCCCCCGGGACGAGCCCTCCGTGTCCCGGCGACAAGGAAGTCACACTTGCGACACGACGGCCCCGTGTTCCGATGCTTTCATCCCTTGGCTGCCTTGGCCTTGTCACGGCCAGAAGCCGGGCCTCAGTTTTCAGGGCAGAACAAAACGATTTTGTTTTCTAGGAAAGTGGGAGGTCTGCGATGGCGAGTGTGGCCTCTGGCGTGGCGGCCAGCACAGCTGGTCTCCCCGACTGCCACACCTCGCCCTCCCTCCGGAGCAGAACCGACCAGAACCGACCAGAACCGACCAGCCCAGCAGTGTCCTTCCAGCCGGTAGCCCTGCTCCAGAGGGCAATTTCAAGTTCCTTTAAAAAACAAAAATACGGGCACAGAAAAAAGACTGAAAGGAAGTAGACCAAAATGGTCGCCGTGTGTGGGTTTGGGTGAAGAAACGGTGGGTGGTTTCCACGTCCTTCCTGCTCACATCGTGTTTGCTAGTAGGGACGGCACCTGCGCACGTCGGGGAGGCAGCTGTGTGTGGGAGGCTCCCCCCTGGCACCGTCCGTCCCCCACCCTACCAGCAGCGCCCCCTCGGGGTCCCAAGCCCTGGCCTGCCCCACGTGTGCCTGAGGCCTCCTTTCCAGCTCTGCTGGCCCTCATGTCCCTTGGCTCCCAGTGCGGCCCGCATGTTCACACGGTGAGGCCAGGTCAACCCCGACACCGGGACGTGCCCGACTGCCCCGAGATGCAGGAGGGGGCCTCCCATTCCCCCTTTGCGGCTTCGAGGGTGACCCCATGCCATCGTCACAGTGGCCCCACACGGTGGCGGCGTCCATCCCTGCTTCTCGATGAGCAGACGGGGATTCAGAAAGGGCGAAACCTTGTGCCCTGGGTCCCACAGACGGGTTGGGGCCCCCAGCAGCAAGTCAGACCTGCGGCCAGGCTGCAGTCCACCCTCCCTGCCCCGGCCCCACGGCCCCCTGCCCCCCCCAGCCCGGGAACAGTCTCCCTGGTAACGTCCCCGCCACACCTCATGACTGATTCAAATCCTGGGTAATCCCCCAGGTGTAACCTGAGTCTTCTGCAGAGCCCTGCCGGGGGCGGGTAGGCGTGAGGCTCCTGGGTGCCTGGTGGGACCTCTCCCCTCACCTCCACCTCGGCCCTCGGGGCTCTCGGCCCCGCACACTCCCCGGGCCGGCCTGTCCCACGGGGATAAGCAGAAGCTGCCCCTGTCCTTCCCAAGGCAGAGCCCCCTCGCCGCCCCCCCCAAGAAATCCAGCCCTCTTGGCGGATTTGCCAAAGGCCTGCAGATCAGCACCGTGAACGGGAACCCCCTCCCCAGGGCATCCGGACAGCTGCAGCCAGGCCCTGCGTGACATCGCTGAGCCGCGGCCCCCGGCCCGTGCCAGCTGCCTGTGCCCGGCTCACAGACCCCGAGCCACCTGTGTCTGTGCTCAGAGGCGAGAAGCACGGAGCATGGACAGAACGTGTCAAAGCCGTTCCCACCACAGCTGCCAGGAACAGGGGCGCGGAATGGAGCGAGAATGTATGTCCACAGCTGGTACCCGGGTCTGCGAGGAGAATACCTTGCTTGAGTGGACACCTGTTGTTTTCGCCGGCCCGGCGGCCAGGCCTGGCTCTGGGAAGGGCTCCTCAGTCACAGCCTGGGAGCTGCGCCTTCCCCACGCCCCGGGCTGCGGGGGTCAGGCACCCTGTGCCCTGTTGGGCTGTCCCCAGAAGGGGCCCATGGCCTGGGTCTGAGGAGGGTTCGTACCCCGGTCGGGGCCAATGAGAGCCTGGCCCCAGCCTCTGGCAGGGACAATGGGGGAAAGAGACGGCCTCTGCCTGCCGTGTGCTCACCGAGCCGGTGTCCATCTTGTCCCCTTGAGAAGGGGCTGCCCAAGGCTATAGCCGTCCCCCTATCCCCGGGGACAGCACACGGTGGGTGGGGGAGAGGGAGAGCAGAAGAGGGAGCAAGGCGGGTGGGGGAGAGCACAAGAGGGGGAGAGTGAGAACAAGCGAGATCATCCCAGCCCCGGGGTCCAGCTGTGTCTGAAACAGCTGGGTCCAGATGTACGAGCCAAAAAATGTCCCTTTTGTGCTTCAGCTCACTTGAGTTCGGGGTTCCATCATTTGTTACCAGGACAGTCTCCTCAGGAATGTGTGTGACAGACGGGCCTGAGGCATGAGCCGAAGGGAGGGGTCTCGGGAGTTGAGGTCCCAGGAGAGCTCGGGGAGGCTCAGGGCAGAGGGGACCAGGGGGCTCCCAAAAGCTGGTGGCTGGCCTCATCCTGCTGGGATGTCCGCCCGCCCTCTCCACCCCTCCCGTGAGGCCCCGTCCGTGCCCTGCGTGCCGGGCTGCCTGGCACTGACCGTGGGAGACCTCGGGCCTCCTGTCCTGTCGCGGATGTGCAGCTAGAGTTGACGTGGGCAGAGCGGCCACCTGGGAGTCAAGGGCCCAGGCGACCTTGGGAGTCCTGACCGGTCCCGGGGAGCCCGAGTGGAGGGCACGGAGGACCCTCGCCCCACGCCTCCCCTCGCAGCAGGGCTCCCGGGCCCCCGCACACACGGGCTGTGCACCCGAGGTTAGGGTCTGCACGGCGGGGGCGCCGGGGAGGACGGGCGGCCACAGCGCCGGGATGGGGTCATCTCCAAGAGCGCATGGGAAGCAGAAGGGAGCGACACAGCCACCCACACAATTGTGACCCTCTGGGGTCCCCATGCTCCAGAAGGCCCTGTCTGAGCTTCCCAAGACACGGTTCCAGGGGCTGGTTCCCGGCAGCGCGAGCGGCCCCGGGAAACGCTGATATACACTGGAATCTGGGCTGAGTGCGGTCTTCTCCAAGAGTTGAGCTCACAGGACATTCCCAAGAAACCTCTGGAGAGGTGGGGAGGAAAGTTTCTGGAGGTCTTTGGATGAAGAAAACAAAAAAGTGGCCTTGATTTTCAAGGCAAAATTACAGAGGAAGAAAAAAATGTTTTTAATCTAATTAAGAGCGATCTTTTCACCTTCATCACAACATCGCGGAAACGTGCCAGGGCCTCACTTCACACAATAATCAGAGCAATTAGTGAGGGAGAAGCCTTGGAAACCGGTGCAGATGTTCTCAGAATGTTTAATGGGGAAATGAGTTGCAGGCCTCGTTCTCAGCATCCGGCTCCAGGCCCTGGCTACCCACTCCAGACATCTGCTGGGGCCCCACCCCCAGGCCCCGAGGGCACGGGCTTGAGAAACGCAGGTCCCTTCCCAGGCTGCCTCCCAGCCAGGCCAGATCTGGGGCTGAGAGGCTCCCCACGGCTCCCCAAGCTAGCGTCTGACACAGAGCCACCCCAGAGCTGGGGGGAGGCTTAACATCAAAATTATGTTAACAACTGATGTCAAAAATAATCAACTCAGCTTGGCTCCCCCACCCGGTCCCCGCTGGCGGCAGGAGGGCCGGGAGGCAGGGAGAGGGCAGGGGCCCCGAGGGGAGCTCGGCGACGGCCGCCCCCCACCTCCGTCCCCCACGTTCGCACAGACCCTACCGCGTCGTGAAAAGACACGGTGCTTCTGCCACAATGGCCACAGGGGCCCCCTGCCGATGCCGCCAGCCCCTTTGTGGGCCCAGGAGTCGGACTGGTTGAACACGAGGCATTTCCAACCATCGGAGAATACACAGAGAACCACGATGACGCTTTACCTAAGAACCAGCGGCTTCTGGAGAGGGGGGCACAGGGCTGATGTCCTCGAAGCCCCGAGTGGGTCAGACGGCTCGGCAGAGCTTCCTGAAGGGGACACAGCAGTAGGCGACACGCCCCATCCCTGCACGCCGGGACCTGCCAGCTGCTTTTGTGAGCACTGTCTCTGACCTTGGGGCGTGCACAGCCACTCCCGGGCCTGGCCAGCAGTGAGAGTGGGGTGGACCCCCTTCAGGGCAGCACCCAGCCCCCTAAGCAGCTGGTGGGGCAGAGCTCGGAGGAGTGCTCTGTGCGGCTTCCCGGCTGCCCAGCGTGGGGCTCGTCCACGGTCAAAGTGCGGCACGAGGGGTCCTGAATCGGGCACTGTGTCCAGTGGAACTGACCCAAGACACGGTGACAGGAAGCCGCTGGAGCATTCTGAGTAGGAGAGCAGCAAGGTCCACTTTATTGTTTAAAGAATTCCCTGGTTGCTGGGTGAAGAATGGAGGGGAAGAGGCAGGGACGGAAACCGAATGGCCAGTGAAGAGGGCAGCCAACCCCCCGGGCAGAGAGAGCAGCGTGGCCTGGGAAGGGGGCTGGACGGGAGGCCGGGGGTGGGCAGGGTCCGGAGAGCTGACAGAAGCTGCCGGTGGGCTGGACGGCGTGCTTCTAGAAGGCCTCCAGCCAGGCCCGGAGACCAGCGGCACGCTGCTCCCTGAGCCTCTGCTTTCAGACCTCCCTGAACGCTAAAACCAAGAAGTGCAGGTAAACCCGACGGCGGGTGCGTCTGGGAGCACGAGGAGACAGCGCGCCGCGGCCTTCCCGTCACCTTGTGAGTGCAGAAATGAGCCAGCTCCGATCAGCACAGAGTCAGGGGACGGTTTAAGACGTTCTGTCGAAAGACAGGAGGAAAGAAAGTGAGCTGGGCAAAACCAGAGGCATATGGAACTCCAAGGACCCTTCCCTTCATGGAGGCATTGAGAAATCAGGCCCAGACCGGTCAAAACTAGAGAGCAGACAGGAAGGAGGCAACAGGACCGTGGTAGGGGCGTAGGGGCATTTCCACTTGCCCTTGGAACACCCTAACCCCCGCTCGGCGGTCCTCATTCCCAGTGTGGGACCCTGATCCTTGGTTCCCGAAAGAGCAGAGACGTGAACGCTGACGGGCATTCCCTGAGAACACCGGGAGGAAGCCCAACAAACGCCAGTCCTTGCGGGGAGGCTGTCGCTGAGGTACACAGTGGGGCACAGGGAGCCTCGAAAGAAAAGCCGAGAAATCATTCGGTCTGGAAACCAGGCCACTCAGAAGCTGCACTGAGGAGCCGAGAAGGCCGAGCTCATGCCTGGGGCAGGATGCACACGCGGAAAAGTCCCCAGGACGCGTGAAGCGTTCCCTGCCCGCTGAGCTCTCTGCCCACCTTGGACAGGAAACGAAGGCTAAGACAGGGTTGTGAACCGCCTGGACAAAGGTCCCGATGCCCTAGCACAGATGGAAGAATGCCTCTACTTATTTTCATCTCCCCACGTCTCGCTCTGCTTTCCTGACCCCTGGCACCCAAGGAACCTCTTGTCAAAATGCAAACTGAACGTGAGCTTAAGGAACGGGAACCCCACACACCAAACATGACAGAGTTCACAGATGTCACAGAAACAGGTTGGAAGTCACTAGACAGCTGCAGCCCACAGCAGGGGAGACAGTCTTAAGGAAGAGAAAGGACCTGACATCGGGGGTTATGACATTATGTGTGGAATATCCAGCTTTCAGCAAGAAGGGACGAAACCTGTAAAGAAACCGAGGACGGCCCCCTCACAGAAGAAATGAGCTGATCGTGTTCCTGAGAAGGCTCAGACACTGAGCTTACTAGACAGACTTCCAGTCCACTTTCTCAGACACTCCAAGAAGAACAGAAGGAAATCCTGGGCAGAGCAGTGGAGGAAACCAGGAGAAGAAATGAGCAAATAGAGAATATAAATGAAGACCCATTAAACAGAAATTCTGGAACTGCAAAGCATAATACCCGAAATGAGAAACTCGGCAGAGGTCTCATTAGCATATTTGAACAGGTAGAAGAATCGGTGAACACGGAGATTGGTCAATCAGCTGAAATTATCTGGTCTAAGGAAAAGAAGGAAAAATAATCTGAAGGAGTAAGGAGCAAGCAGACCGTAAGGACCTATGGGATACCATCAAGCATACCAAGATGTCCATAATCGGAATCCCAGAAGGAGAGGTGAGAAAGGGGCGGGAAGAATATTTGAGAAAATATTAGTTGGCAACTTCCAAAGTTCTTGAAGGCATGTGATCTACACCTCCAGGAAGCTCGGTGAACTCCAAGGAGCACATCCTAATCAAACAGTTAAAAGACAAAGACAGAACCATGGAAAGAGTTGAAAGAAACGACTGATCACGTACAGGAACACACAGTGAGATTGACTTGGGTTTCTCTTCAGAGAGCATGGAGGTCAGAAGGGAGTGGGACAACATCCTTGAAGTGCTGAGAGGAAGATGAGTCAAGAACTTTTTATCTAGTAAAATTATCTTTCCACAATAAAGGGGCACTACTGTGCACCTGAACCTAGTATAACACTGTGTGTTAACTACACCAGAATTAAAACAAAATTAAATAAAAAACAAAAGAGAGAAAAGGATGATATTCCCAGAGAAAGGCTGAGGAAGTTCATCGCTACAGACCTGCCCTATAAAAATGCCGAAGAGAGTTCTTCAGGCCAAAGTAGGACACTGGAAAGTTACTCAAAGTCATACAAAGAAATAAAGAATTCCAGAAAAGGTAACTGCATGGGGAAACATAAACACATAAACATAAACATACCTTTAGTTTGTAATTCCCCTTTATTTCCTACTTGACTTAAAAAACAAATACATAAAACAACAATTACACATCGGTGTCACTGGGAATACCATGTATAAGGATATGAGCTGTGACAACATGAGGGGGAGCTCTACAGAAACTTGGTTTTGTATGCCATTGAAGCTGCTGGTATCAGTTCAAACTGGAGTTTTATAAGTTTAGGATATTAAATGTAACCCTCAAGGTAACAGGAAAATATCTTTAAAAATATACATAACAGGACTAAGAAGAGAATAACTGTACCCCACTAAAAAAATCAGTTAAACACAAGAGAAGGTAGTAGAAGAAATGAGAAACAAACAAAGGTATAAGATATACAACAAAAATAGCAAAATGGCAACCCTTCCTGGTCATAATTACACTAAATGTAAATGGCAGAATGGATAAAAAGAAATTACACAACTTATACTGCGTACAGGATACTCATTTTAGATCTAAAGACGCAAATAGACTGAAAGTGAAAGAATGGGAAATGATCTTCTACGGAACGAGTATCCAGCAGAGGGCTGGGGTGGATGTGCTGACTTTAGGTCAAAAATGGTTATAGGGGACAAAGAAGGACACTATATATTGAGAGAAGAATGTCATCAAGAAGACACAGCAATTACAAACACATATACTTTGAACAACAGACTTCCAAAATACATGAAGCAAACATTGATAGAATCGAGGGGAGACACAGTTCTGGATGATAATTGCAGACTTCAGTACCTCACACTCAGGAACTGGGTGTTTCAGCCAGACAGAAGAGCAACAGGGAAAGAGAAAACTTGGACAACGTTCTAAACCAATTAAACGTAACAAACATATAGAGGGTACCCACCCAACAACAGCAGAACACGTATTCTTCTCAAGTTCACGTGGAATAGTCTCCAAGGTAGATCACAGCTTAGGTCACAAAGCAGTCTCAGTAGATTTTAAAAGTTAAATCATATGAAGTATCTTCTCCAACCAAAATGGAAGGAGGCTAGAAATCAATAATAGAAGGAAAATGAACAAATATGTGGAAATTAAGGGACTCAAACACCCTTTAAAAATTAGTGGATCAAAGAAGACATCATAAGGGAAATTAGAAAATACTTTGAGATGAGTGAAAATGAAAACACAACATACCCAGACATGGATGTGATGAAAGCAGTGCTTGGGGAAAATTCTACCTGCAAAGTTCCACATTGAGAAAGAAAAAACATCTCCAGTAACCTAACATTATAGTTTAGGGAGCTAGAAAAAGAAAAATAAAGTAAACCCAAAGTTAGCAGAAAGAAGGAAATAATAAATATGAGACTGGTGAGAGACGCAAGAAAATAGGAAAACAAAATACTCAAAAAAAAGTTGGCTTTTTAGAAATGACCAATAAAATTGACAGACTTTTAGCTAGAATGACTAAGAAAAGAATTAGAGACAAGGCATATAAATAAAATAGTAAACAAAAGTGGGAATATTATGCTTGACCTCATAGAAATAAAAAGAATTATAATACAATACTGTGAAAAGTCGTACTTCAAGAAATTAAATCACTTACATGGAAGAGACAGCCTCTTAGAAACACACAAGAAAAAAAAAAGGAAAAAAAAAGAAACACACAAGAACAAAAACTGACTCAAAAAGAAACAAATTCTGAACAGATATACAGCAAGTAAAAAGTTTGAATCAGTTATCAACGCACTCGTAAGGAAGAGATGTCCAGGAACTGATGGCTTCACTGGTGAATTACACCAAATGTTTAAAGATGAACTAACACCAATTCTCAAACTAACAAAAAAGAAAGCAAGGAGACACTTCGCTCTACATTCTATAAAATTAGTATTACTCTGCTACCAAAGCCACATAAACGCTAGATATCAAGATCCTTAGAGATGCAAAACCCCTCAACAGAATGCCAGTAAACCAAATCCAGTGGCATATTAAGAAGATTATGCACCACGGCCGAGTGGGATTTATCTCAAGAATGGAGGGCTGATCCGACACAAGAAAAATCAATCAACGTAATACATCACATTGACAGAAGGAGGAAAGAAACTCACATGAGCACCTCCAAGGCAGAAATCAATATCCAGTGGCCTTTCAGGATAAAAATTCCTAGAAAAATAGGAATAGAAGCAAACTTCCTCAACATGATAACATTTCTGGAAAACACACAGCTACCATCATACTCAATGGTGAAAAGACTGAAAACTTGCCTCTTCAAAGCAGGAACTGGGCAAGAATGCCCATGTTCACCACAGCTTTTCAATAATGTAAGGAAAAGTTTAGCTATAGCAATCAGGCAAAAAATAAAAATTAAAAAATGAAAATCATCTATTTTGGAAAGGAAGAAATAAAATTATTTTTGTTCACAGATGACATAATCCTATATATAGAAAACCCTAAGGAATCTTCAAAAGAAAAACCACTACTGGAGCTACTAAGTGAGTTCAGTGAAGTTGCAGGGCACACGGTCAAGAACACAAGAAATCGTGTATTTCTATCCACTAGCAATGAGAGATCTGAGAAGAAAAATGATTTTTCGGTCCCATTTACAACAGCATCCATGTTCACGGCCTGGAAGGTTTAGTATTGTCAAGATGACAGTATTACCCGTGATCTACAGATTCAGTGCAATCCCTGCCGACATTCTCATGGCCTTTTCAAAAAACAGATGGAAAAACATCCGACAATGTTCACGGAACTGCAAGGGGCCTGAATCGCTACGACAGTGTTGGAAAGACAGGTGGGAGGCTCGCATTGTCCACTCTCAAAACGTACAGAGCGTTACAGCAACCACAGCAGTGTGGTCGTGGCATAAGGACAGACATGCAGAGCAATGGACAGACTGGACACACGAGAAATAAACCCTCACATTCGCGGACAACGGATTTCCAGCAGGGCACCACGACTATTGTCAGAAGGAATAGTGTCTTTGACAAATGGCGCTGGGACAAGTCAGTGAAAGTGAAGTCGGACCCCCTCCTCACGCCATATACAACAGCGAAACAGAACTGATACACAAACGTAAGAGCTAAAACCACGAGTTTCTCAGAAGAAGACATGGGGTAAATCATACGAACTTGGATCTGGCAATAAACTGTTCGGTACAATAAAAACAACAGCCACGTCACTGTGAATGTGCTAAATGTCACCAGACTACTGACATTAAAACAATCAGCTGTGAGAACATCCTTCATTAAGAAATAAGAGGATAAAATCTTAAAAAAAAAAAAAAGTGGGGGGGGGCATCTGGGTGGCTCTGTGGGTTAAGCCTCTGCCTTCAGCCCAGGTCATGATCTCAGGGTCCTGGGATCGAGTATCGCATAGGGCTCCCTGCTCTTTCCCCTCTCCCTCTGCCCCTGCTCATGTGCTCTCTCTCTCTCTCTCTTGCTCATTGTCTCCAAATAAATAAAATCGTAAAAAAAAAACCCAAACAAACAAAAAACTAACTCTTGCACTTCTGGTTCCATGTGGGTACCAGGGAATTTATCTAGAATAATCTATTTTGAGACATTTCCAAGCAAAACTCTAAGACGTTACAAATAAAGAAGGTAGCCTCCAAGCAGAAAGATGAAATAAGTCCTGGAGGCCAGAGGAGCATGCTGGCGACAGACTTATCAAAGGCAGGACAACAACAGAACATCTTCGAAACATGTAAGGAAGTGCTTACAAGGATTTTCTAACTCAGCCAAGCTTCCTATATGAAAGCGGTGGAAAAGCAGACTTACGTGTGCACAAATACTGTGCCCACGTGTCCTTGCTCAGGAGCTTACTGGAGGAGGAGCTGCATGCCACCACTGGATCAGGGGAAGCTCTGGCAAGGGCAATGGTAAGGAAAGATACTTATATTTAATGACACACACAGACCCAGCTCGAATATTATTCACGGCTGAATAATAATACATGAACATGCTATGTTCGGACAATGCAGAGCAGGAATCTGAGAGAATGCAGAGAGAACGATACAGTGCACAGAGAGCGGGACTACCGTACGCAACAGCTAGAAACGGTCCCAGCCGGCACACCAAACACGATCAGCTTGCGTAAGAGAAAGGGGAGCTGAACCAGAGCAAAACTAGGGGTACGAAGGAAACCGCCAGGAAAAAGAAGACGTAAACATTCTTAAATACTGAAATAATTAAGGAAAAAACAGAGCAGACGCGCAGAACAGAGCAACGAAATCAGCAGGACATGACTGAGGCAGTAAGGGCAGCACGGGATCGTACAGACAGATCGGTGGTATTGATAAGTGACAGCGAGAAACATGCCTCCCTCTTACAAGACAAAGACGTTCAAACTGGCCCATGAAGCAAAATCCAACCTGTGCATTTCAAACAAAAAAAGAGATATCTAAGATCCAGTGATTGAAAATGCTGAAAATGTTTACCAGGTAAGCGTAAACACTAAGAATGCAGGGGTTAGGATTCTGGTGTCAGAAAAAAAATGAAATGCTCAAAAAGCATTAAATGAGACAAGGATGCTTCACGAGGCGATAGGCTGTATTTCATAAGGGAGTTACAATGATCATGGAGAACTACGTAGTCAACACCACAGCAACTACCATATAACACAGAAACTCCCAGATACGCAGGGGGATATAAACACACGAGTGACGGAGAGTCTGACACCCCACGTCCCTATGACAGCCAACGTGAACTAAAAGGAAAGGACATAAAAATCTGAAGAACATAACCCATAAGGTGGGCCTTTGTGCATAACTACAGAGAACCCTACACCATGACCATAGAAGATATCCTTTTTTGAGCACACATTTATATGTCTAACTACACAGATGAATAAAAAAATGCACAGACTGCCAACTGAAAAAGCTAAAAAAAAAAAAAAAAAGGACTGTAAATCAAAAGAAAGCACGAG
>ML101062.1:0-22237 GCA_003697995.1 Taxidea taxus jeffersonii
GTGTGTGTGTGTGTGTGTGTGTGTGTGTGTGTGTGTGTTGAGGCTGGAGATTCTGTATCAGAGGGAGCAACCATGGAAGAAGCAATATATCAAGATCCAGGCCAATTATAAAGACTTCAGAATGATTCCCAATTTTCCATCCCCTTTAAATTCTTAACAGATAGACAGATAACAAAACCAATAGGTAAGTTGATGGATAAACCAGAGCCTGTTTTTCCTTAATCTAGTTGTTTTGGTTCATTTGTCAAGAGTTCATAAAACAAAAGTGCTTAGAGGGACCATAAAGAAAATGTCAATGAATAAAGTGAAAAACTGGGACACATATATCCCACCCAAGGGGACTGTGGATGCTCAGATCCTACTAACTGTTACCATGTAGGAATGGGGACCTAGACCAGATTAAATCAGACTTGCCAAAGAAAATGACCAAGACATCCTAGTTGTTTATGTGAAATATCCCAATTTTTTTAAAGTTTTTTAAATATTCCAATTTTTAAATGCTGATCCTTAACTCAAATCTTTTTAAATCACTAAGTGAGCCAAATTAAATTCATCTTTGGACTGCATTCAGCTTGCATTCTGAATTTTGAGACCATGTTTATATCTGTACTTAATGTCTTCTAAATACTTGGCTTGAGTGGGGCACTGTATTAGCTCCAGGATGTATGTGCATATATGTGTGTGGTGAGAGGCATAAAAATAAGGTCACTCTTCTCAGGGAATTTATAATCTATACAAACAGATATGAAGATGTGACACAGACACATGAAATTGTGGGGAGGAAGAAGTCCCATCTTATTTGGGGAAATCAGAGATAGCTGCCTGGAAGAAGCACTACTTCCAGAAAGGAAAGCCAGAAAAAGAAGACACTTGGGAAGAGTGAGGTGGGTCAACAATACCAAATGCTACCCAGAGATTAAGGAGGACAAAATCAGGGACATGTATTGACTTTGATGATCAGGAGGCCATAGGTCAGCAAGGACTAGGTATTTTTAGAGGGTAATAAGACTGAAGTGGTGAAACTATAAGTGATACCATTTGTTGGAGAGACTTGACCACCACGGGAAGGAAAGAGGAAGAGAGTTTAGGGCCTAACAAGACTAGAAGAGACAGGGAGTCAATGATATTGTGGGAGGGGAACATAGGAGAGGGAGAATGGGTAATGGTGAGACAGAAGACCAAGAGTAGACTCAAGGGGGAAGAAGGAGAGGATAGAACCAAGGGTCTGGGTAGAGGGTTAACCTTGGTCAGAGAAGGAAAGCCTCTGTGAAAAGAAAGAATCATTGCTTTGACGACATCACAAATCACAAGACAGGCCCCAAAGGTCCCATTTTTGAAAAACATCCGAACAGAAATCCATGCTGAAGAGTTATAAAGAAGAAAAGGGGGGAAAGACCCTTAAAATTATTTCCATGGAAGTTCAACTAAAGAATAAATCTTTTTGGTTGCAGGAAATATCTCTGAGAAATCAGGAACTCGGTGACAAGTTTTAAACAGGGTTGGAAGCAACACAAGAAAAGATGTGAAAAATTCAGTTTGGCTACAGATGAAATCAAGAGCAGGGTTAACATTAAGTATATCTTGGGGAATGGAAAAAATGTTCCAAGAGTCCATATTAATAGAGTGGGGTTATCTGGGAGGCAGAAAGAAAGCCAAAGACTCTCCAATTATGAAACAGAAAAACAAAAAGATTAGACCACTGTAGATTAATTTTAGAAAGAAGTGGGGAAGTCTGTTGCACAGTCATCCCCTTCACATTCTCTTAGACCTTTCCAGCCATTGTGAGAACTCGGCGTCCGTTCCTCTCCCGCCCGAGCTTGCCTTTAGCTGTCCCTCGGCACTGGCTCCAAGCCTTCTTGGAGGCTCCAACTTCTTGAAGGAGAAGTTGGCTGCTTCTCTTCAACGGCTTCCTCGAAAACCCATAACTGCCTCCTCTGGCATGTCACTATCCCACTAACTTGGTTGCGATAGAAAGATTCAGTGCTCTCATTTGTGCTACTTTCCTCACTCATGACCTCCAACATATTTATGTAATTATTTCTAAGGTGCTAACATGGGCAGAAGGTTACCTAGAAATAACTCCTAGCATGTGTTAGGGCACACACCTACTACGTGCACAGCAAGGTTTCACCTACACCCATTATGGCCTTCGGTCCTGACAGTAACCCTCTGTCCAGTCTCTGCCCCTTACCCACTCTGTGACCAAAGGAAAGGTTCATACCCCTTCAATTTCTTTCTCATGAAATGAAATAATAATAATAAAGTCTATGCCGTTGAGTTATGAAGATTAAATGAGTTTGACATATTTAGTGTGCTTAAAATAGTGTTTGGTATGCAGGGTGCCTGGGTGGTGAAGTTGGTTGAGCATTTCACTCTTGGTTTTAGCTCAGGCTGTGATCTCAGGGTCGTGGGATCGAACCCTGCATTGGGCTCTGCACTGAGCATGAAGTCTGCTGAAGTTTCTCTCTCCCTTCCTCTTTGCTCTTCCCTCTTCTCGCTCTTTCTCTTCCTCTCTCTCCAAAATGGATAGATAAATCTTTTTTAAAAAATAGTGTTTGGTATGCAGTAAACTCTCAACAGATGTTCCTTACTATTATTTTTAAGGAGGGGCCATTATGGTCTTTATTTTACTTGTGAGGAAACTGAGACAGAGCTTGTTTAACTCATTTCCCCAAAGTCCTCAGAGCCAGCTGGTAAGAGGTGGAGCCGAACAAAGCCAGAGTCCTTCTTTTTATACAAGAAGCCAGTTAGAATAGTGAGCTAACAGAGATCCATGCTTGAAGAAGGAAAGCTAAGTCGGCCAGTCATTAAGAGTGAGAGTCTTCTGTGTACATCCTTAAGTCCATAGGGCCACCACTCTTTGCTGTTAGGTGAGACACTGGCTGCAAAATAATCTTCAGCAATGACATAGTGGTACTTCTCGAGATAAATGAAAGCAACCCATGTCCATTAATGCATACTCCTAAAATAGTAAATGATTGCAGGAATGTGCTTGGAAACACATGGCTGCTGGTGGGCTTCAGGTCCATGCTGGCTGTCGGCCAGAAACATCAGGTTTTCCTGTCATGTGACCCTCTCTTCCAGAGCAGCTCACAACACAGCTTCCTCCAGAACAAGCAGAGGAGAGAAAGAAAGTGAGGGGACGGCCTGAGAGAAGAGCTGCCGAATTTCTGTTACCCAATATCAGAAGTAATGTCCATCCTCTCTGCCAGATTCAGTCATCTAGGACTGAGTCACTAACTCCATCCCACACTCATGGTCAAGGGGACAACTGAATGAGTCTCGGATGCAAGCTGTAACTCTTACCATCCAGGTTCCCCTTTGTTTTTTTAACACCCTTGAAACTTACCGGTCTGGTTTCCAAAGCACCTGGTTACATTTGACCTTGTCCAGGCTCACTCTTTCTTACAATTTTCTTCTCTAATTTTTGTCAACACCTCAGGCTGCAAGGTTTTGTCTTACCTTTATTTGGCTGCTGTTTTTATTTTCTTTCCCAGCTCTGTGCTACTCTGCCAGACTTAACGTTTTCAGCTATTCTCTTCATCAGATGTCATTTACCTGAGGATGGAAGCATCACTGAGATGACCATTTCCTGAGCATCTACCATGTATTAGAGGTCTGGACGTTAACCACTCTAACTGCCAGAATCGCTTACAGATGAAACTCTTTTGAATCAGTGGCCCAGGGCTTCTGGATTCACATTAATGGCTCTGAGGACAAACCTACCGAAGATTTCTCTTGACTCTACTTCTGTATTAAATCTGAAATACCTGTATAAGCAGGTGGGGTAAAAAACAGGCCATTCCATTTCATTGTTTTCCGTCTTGCTTTTGGAACATAGGATGTATTTGAAAGAATTGGTAATGTTTGTCCTGAATTTGCTCATCTGAAAATGATTTCAGGCGAGTAATTTAATGATTGGAACATTTCAGAGCTTTTTCCAGGACACCAAAACTCTTAACATGGTTTATGAATTCTGCAGCACTCTCTGGCTCACTGTTCCCAGCTGTCTCTCCATAACACCACAGATCTGGCCTCACGAAGGGGTTTTCATACCCTTTATTTTCTTAAAATGTTTTCCATTTGATCTTAGGATCAGGTCCTGATCGTGGTAAAATAACAGAGACAGAAATGACCCTAGGTGGGTAAAAATTACAGTAAACGTTTGCTTAGTCATCATTGGATGGAAGAGTCCTGAAGCCCAGAGTCTGGGAATGTCCAAAACACCTTCAGAAGACCTGACAGGATTTTGTTGAGCAAGATGATTAACGGAGAAGAAGCCACAGGAACAAAGCTGTAGTGGATATTACCACAACTTTCCACTGGCTTCTTAGGGATGAAGAAATAATAAATAGTCATTCGTGAATAACACATGAATCTGAAGAAGACAATTTGTAGATAAATTCAGAGCATCTGAATTCTGGTGCATATCATGTCAGCTCCCAAGAGGACTCTTCCGATAAGGCTCTCACTGACAGATCAGCTTCACTGGGCACAATCAGAGTTAATGCTCCCTCACCCTCAACAAATGCTTCCTTCCTTCCTGTTCTCTCCCTCACTCTGAGCATTCACCATGCTTCTTTCATATTCTAGACAGGACTTTATTCAAAAAGCTATGAGCATTACTAACGTGAAGCTGTTTTGAAGAGCTGGACATATGTCAAGAAGAAAACTATTCAGGGCAGGGTCACAGAAAATACATACCCAAATGATTTCATTCCTAGCTCCATCACATGGTGTTGTCCTTGGCTGAAATGTGGTGATTAATAGTCCCTTGAAATTCTGAAATAGCTAGAAGCTTCTTAAAGGGTTGAGGTTTGTGGCAAAGAGTTTTGCTTAGATTTTTAAATTGTTGTTCCATTTTGGCAGAAAGTTATTTTTAGCTCATTCTTTTGTATTCTTGTTCAATAATGTCTATTCTCAAGCAAGGAGAGGCTCCTCAAATTAAGTCACAGATCAGTTAAGGCTAAAATGAGAATTATAGTCTTTAATTGTCTAGTCTTTAGTAGTCTTTGACAAGGGGGACATGGATTTTGGTTTATATGGTTAACAGGCGACAACCTTGGGCTTAGGTGAATTGAGGCAACTTGCTCTGCTAAAAAGAACAGAGAACCAAACTTTCAGAAGGTCTTGGAACTCTTCAGTTTAATTCAACATTTACCAAGAACTTGTTTGCTTGAAAATTCTTTGCTGTCAGTAGAATCACAATAATAATAATGTCTGTGGTCTTTTGTCCTAAAGGATCTGAGAGTGTGTGCTGTGTCGAGTGGGGGAGGAAAACACATGAATAAAGCATAAAAACAAGACTTGGTACTCTATAGAGAGACAACCTTCTAGACAAGTAAGATAAATACATGTCTGCTGAACATGAGGCAGGACATGTATAAAATGGTAATAAGTCATGTTTTAAATTATACTTTGTTTTTATTTTTCCCTTTATTTTCACATGTAATATCATAATCTTATTTCCATCTTCTTTTTTCTATTATTCCTTCTAACATCTATTAATTCTATCTGTACATTTTTTTAAAAGATTTTTTATTTATTTATTTGACAGAGAGAGCGAGAGACACAAGCAGGCAGAGCAGGAGAGGGAGAAGCAGGCTCCCCAGTGAGCAGGGAGCCCGATGCGGGGCTCGACCCCAGGACCCTGAGATCATGACCCAAGCCCAAGGCAGTCGCTTAACCAACTGAGCCACCCAGGCGCCCTCTATCAGTACATTTTTTAAAGGTTTTTCTTTTAATCCCAGTTAGTTAACATGCAGTTTAATATTAGTTTCAGGTGTACAATATAGTGATTCAACACTTCATACATCACCCAGTGCCCATCACAAGAGCCCTCCTTAATCCCCATCACCTATCACCCATTCCTCTACCCACCTCCACTCTGAGAACCATCAGTATGTTCTCTATAGATAAGAATCCTTTTCTTGGTTTCCCTTTCTCTATCTTTTTTTCCCCTTTGCTCATTTGTTTCTTTAATTCCACAGATGAGTGAAATCATATGGCCTTTTTCTTTCTGTAACTGACTTATTTTGCTTAGCGTAATATTCTCTAGCTCCATCCACATCGTTGCAAATGGCAAGATTTCATTCTTTTTTATGGCTGAATAATAGTCCTTTGTGTTTATATATACACCACATTTTCTTTATCCATGCATCAGCTGATAGACACTGGGGCTGTTTCCATAATTTGGCTATTATTGATAATGCTGCTATAAACATCAGGGTGCATGTATCCCTTTGAATTAGTATTTTTGTATTCTTCAGGTAAATGCTGGTGGTGCAATTGCTGGGTCATAGGGTAGCTCTGTTTTTAACCTTTTGAAACTGTTCTCCAGAGTGGCTGTATCAGTTTGCATTCCCACCAACAGTGCAAGAGGGTTCCTTCCTCTCTATAACCTCACTAACACATATGGTTTCCTGTGTTGTTGATTTTAGCCATTCTGACTGGTGTAAGGTGATATCTCATTGTAGTTTTGATTTGCATTTCCCTGATGATGCATGGTTGAGCATCTTTTCATGTGTCTGTTGGCCATCTGGATGTCTTCTTTGGAAAAATGTCTGTTCATATCTTCTGCCCATTTTTATTTGGATTATTTGTTTTGGGGGGAGTGTTGAGTTTTATCAGTTCTTTATATATTTTGGAACTAACTCTTTATCAGATATGTCATTTGCAAATACCTTCTGCAGGTTGCCTTTTAGTTTTGTTGATTGTTCCCTTCACTGTGCAGAAGCTTTTTATTCTGAGGTAGTCCCAATAGTTCATTTTTGCTTTGCTTCCCTTGCCTCAGGACACATATCTAGAAAGAAGTTGCTGCAGCAGATGTCACAGAGGTTACTGCATTTGCTCTCCTCTAGGATTTTTATGGTTTCAGGTCTCACATTTAGGTAGTTAATCCATAAAGACCTAAAATACCTCCAAAGTGTATGGTATGGAAATTAATGAAATTTAAAGTTCTGCAAGCACATAATTCAGTGAGTGAATAAAATTATGTACTCTATTATATCTCTGTGTGGGGAAAAAAAAACAGGAATAGTTGACTGAAGACACTGTAATTGGTGAGAGCTACCCCTACTTCTAAAATCCTCAAAGGAATTCTAAAATATGGGCATTGAGGTCCTTTCTGGACACTGGGAATCATTTAGACCATAATGCCCAGTAAAAATGAGGACAACAGGGACGCCTGGGAGGCTCAGTGGTTAAGCCTCTGCCTTAGGCTCAGGTCATGATCTCAGGGTCCTGGGATTGAGCCCCACATTGGGTTCTCTGCTCTGCAGGGAGCCTGCTTCCCCCACCCTCTCTCCATCTGCCTCTCTGCCTACTTGTGATCTCTGTCTGTCAAATAAATAAATAAAATCTTTTAAAAAAAATGAGGACAACAACCATGATGGTTTCCCCCAAAACATCCCCATTCCTAGGCTGAGAAGCCATATGAAAGTTCAGTCCCAATATTGTGTTCATTCTCCCAAAGGGTCCCACAAAACACCCCAGGGACAGAAGACTGGACAGCCAGCCATCAGGACCTTAGCCTGTGTTCCAACAAGTAAAAGGAAAGCCCAGGGTGTAAGGAAAGCTAGGATGATTCCAGATACTGAAAATGAAGGTGCTTCAAACCCGCAAAGAAGAGAAAACTATTTTGTGACCTCCTCAAGGAAGTGCAGATGGTCAATGTGACTAAAGCATGGTGAGCAAGGGGGAGGAGGCAGGAGATGAGGCTGGAGACTTGGGGTGGGGGGCAGACCCGGCTGGCCTATAGATGGACCCGACCTTATACTTCATTCCTTCAACAGTGGGTGCTCAGTCCAGGGCTTTCTTCAGTGATCCCCTTAACTCCAAGCACAGACCTTTGTTTAGGGCGAACTTTCAGCAAATTACCCAACAGCTGAACTGTGAGTACAGGTAGGTGCTAGCATGTTCTCCAGGAACATTTAAGTTCTATTTTTGTAGCAAATTTTAATTATACAATACAGCATTATCAAACTAATTTGCTTCTCAGAGGTGTTCCAGCAATGTGGTGCAAGTCTGGAGGTTCTTATCCCGGCTCATTATCCACAAGCTTTGCCCTGTAGGGTAAATCAGCTCACCCCCTGAGCCTCAGATTCCCTTCCTATAAGAAGGGCCTAATAAGGGTACTTTCTCCTAGAGCTTCTGTGAGGATTAAGTAGTACAATGCATGAAAAGCCCTTTGCACAGAGCCTGGCACATGATGAGCCCTTAATAAGTGATTAGCTCTTGTTATTTTATTATTAGCCTTAGTGTTATCAACCATGGTCCTTCAAATACCCCACGTTTCCCAAGTCCATCCTTCCCTTTTCTATTTGGAGAAATCCTGGGCCCCAGTTGGGTGCCGTGGCCCTGGGATGCTTCTCAGACACCTTGAGTGGAAGCGATGGCTCACTCCACTCTCTGCGGGGATGTGTGTGCTCCGTATTGGGGACACTCAATGCTTACCATGGTATATGGCAGTCGTCCATCTCCCCTGCAGGCTGTGGAGTCCATGAGAATGGAGGCAGTGCCTTTGTGTAATAACTGTCAATTCAAGGTTCACCTTTTTCACATTTTAATGTCTCTGAACATGGGGATGTATCTTAATGGACAGGGCTCTTTTCTTTCTTAGCACATAAAATATGCATAAAATAACGATGTGTCTTACAATAAATGGCACCTCACATTAGATAAATATGCTAGCTTTGGGCTTTAGAGAAAGACTGCTGGAGTCTCATACTTGGTATGTGACCTTGTATGAATTACAGGACCTTTTGATCCGTACACTAGAATAACAACTGTATCTCCCTCATCCAGTAGTTGGAAGGATTCGATGACTTAATACACTGTAAGGTGTTGAGAATAGTGCCTGGCACATTTTAGTGTTTTTGTTGTAGAATCATTAGCTACGGGGGTGCCTGGGTGGCTCCGTGGATTAAGCCTCTGCCTTCGGCTCATGTCATGATCGCAGGGTCCTGGGATCGAGCCCTGCATCGGGCTCTCTGCTCAGCAGGGAGCCTGCTTCCCCCTCTCTCTTTGCCTGCCTCTCTGTCTACTTGTGATCTCTCTCTCTGTGTCTAATAAATAAAATCTTAAAAAAAAAAAAAGAATCATTAGCTACGGTCACTTGTATTCCTCATTGGCCACACGGGGGTTCCATAAATATGGGATGAATAAGTAAAAGGGCAAGCTAACCTTGACAGCCATGGGAGCACAGGCTCAGCTCTGTACCCCAACTGGCTGCCTCTGCCCCCACATTTGGGATCACACCCCCAGTCAGCAACCTAGACAACAGGGGCTCTGAAGCTGGGTGGTTCTGATCCAGAAGGGCTCCAACAGACAGAGAGTCTTTTCTTTGGGGCTTGACACCTGCCCCCACCCTGCCCCCAAATCTCAGAGCCTCACCGTGCAGGGGCCTGACATCCTTTGTATCCATCTTTCTTCTTTCCTTCTCTTCTTCAACAGCTATCAAACTTCTATTCTGCTCTGGGGCTTCCCTGCCTTCTCTTCTTATCCCTCACAGGCCTGTCTTCCCACCAGTATCTTCTTTGTCTAATTCCACCTTGGCCTCTGCTTCATGAAGGGTCTCCTAGAGAGCACACTCGTGCCTCTCTGGACCCAATCGACACTTCTGCCTTTCCTGCCTAGACAAGCATGGTTTGAGCCACCAGAGGACGAGAAGCTGAGCTGAGAGGATGTGGAATAGCCCAGGGAGAAGGCCAACCCCCTGGAAGGCTTATCTCCATGCCATTCCGCACAGGCTAGGCCAGGATTTTAGCAAGCATCCACAAGGCCACGTTTGCTTCCTGAGGAAAATCCTTTCCCCCATGGAGGCCCCAGGAAAGCTGTTCAAAATCCCCCTGTGAAAGGCAAAACTAAGTGGGGTACCTCAGCCACAGCCTCTGTCCTCCTGCCCTGCTGTGGACCTGGAAACCTTGAGAATAATTCCCTGGTTCTTCTTGTCCACCAACCAGGCCATGCCTCCCTTGGGTTGTGTCTGAGCCACCAGAGATTCTGTTGTGGGGATTTTTCTTGGCCAGGAGCCCAAGAGGCCCTGTTTTATATTCTGTTACCAAGAATAGATTCTGTTTCCTCCCTCTCCTGTGCTTAATTCAAGAGTAACTAAAAATGCTAGGTAAACACACACGCTATTTTTATCTGCAGCTCTCAGTGAGTACACCCTCCTCCACTTCCAAAGGTAGCCTTTCAGATCCTGGACTAACACATCAGCCCGGTTGTTGTGATGGAAACACTGAAATGCTTTCTCTCAATCAGATGAACACTTGCTTCTATGGCCTTTCCCTTCTTTGCTTGTCCTTCTTGTCTCACTACCCACTCAGCTGCCTCGCTCAGGATGAGGACCACAGGAAAAAAGGAGGCTTTGGTTTCCATCCAAAGAAACCAATGACCATTGACAGATAACTCACGAGGCCTCAAGGATGGTTTCTGCCTACACGGGTGACTTACTAGGCCTGGACTCCAGGACGGCCCCTGACCCCTTAGAAGTATCTACCATCTCGTGAGGCCTCCGTATCTGAAGAGCCCGGATGGCTTACAAACAACTAACACATAGCAGGTGCTCAGGAAATCATTCTGAAACATCAAATGGAGCCTGTACCCTGCGGGTATGTAAAAATGGAAAACCAGTAAAATGGAAAGTAATTGTTTTATTTTAAAAAGTCCCCTATTATTTACATTGCCGATAATGTTTCTTTACATAGCCAACGCTCCAAGCAGAGACACGAGAGGGTCACTTTAGGCAAACATGCCTTTTTAGAGTAATATTTGAGAGATTAATCTGTGGTGAAAAGTGAGGCATTGGTGCTCCCTGCCCAGTTCTGGCCTATGGACTGGGCTGCTCTCTTACAGCTGAACCTCTTCTCTCTTCTCAGCTTCTCTGTTGGGTTCTCAGACTCCCATGTGACAGCAGAGTCACCTGGGTCTGGCCCCACCAGGCTGCTCTTAGTTGAAGGTTCTCTGTGGGCCAGGGAACGGCTTTCCCGCCAGTGCCAAAGCCCCCAACCCCTTCCCTGATCTCTGGGTCAGGGTCCGTGTTTGCACCTGGGAAGGGGTCTCTGCAGGGCTGGTTAGGATTAAAGGTGCTCCGAAAGTTGAAAGGACTGGGGAGCCAAGGTTCTGAAGAAGAACACTGATTCAGACCCTAAAAATGACCACATTCCTCACCACCCTGGTACTGACTATGCCCTCTAGAGATTGTCTGGAATAAGTATTCTCCACTGGGGTGGCACATTAAGATTCGCTCAGAGAGTGTTTTTAAATGCTAAAGTTACGGCCCTCTGCCCAGAGATCCTAGTTAATTTGGGGATGGAGCCCCAGAATGAGTATCATTTTATGGAAATTCAATTAATCAACATATACTATATTAGTAGTTTCAGAGGTAGTTCAGTAATTCATCCGTCGCATATAACACCCAGTGCTCATTACATCACATGCCCTCCTTAATGCCCATCACCCAGTTACTCCACCCCCCGCCTACCTCCCCTCCAGCAACCCTCAATTTGTGTCCTATAGTTAAGGGCCTCTTACATTTGTGTCCCTTTCTGATTTCATCTTATTTTATTTTTCCCTCCCTTCCCCTATGATCCTCTGTTTTGTTTCTCAAATTCCACATATCCATGAGATCACATGATGATTGTCTTTCTCTGACTGTGTTATTTCACTTAGCATAATACCCTCTAGTTCTATCCACCTCATTGCAAATGGCAATATTTCATTTTTGATGACTATGTAATATTCCATCCTGTGTGTGTGTGTGTGTGTGTGTGTGTGTGTGTGTATCACACCTTCTTTATCCATTCATCTGTCAATGGACATCTGGACTCTTTGCATAGTTTGGTGATTGTGGACATTGCTGCTATAAACATTGGGGTGCAGGTACCTCTTCAACTCTCTATGTTTGTATCCTTTGGATAAACACCTAGTAGTGCAACTGTTGGATCATAGGTTAGTTCTATCTTCAACTTTTTGAGGAACCTCCATCCTGTTTTCCAGAGTGGTTGCACCAGCTTGCATTCCCACCAACAGTGTAGGAGGGTTCCCCTTTCTCCGCATCCTCACCAATATGTGTCATTTCCTGACTTGTTAATTTTAACCACAGAATGAATATTTTTGAACAACTGCCCCAGGTGATTTTAACATGCATCCACTGAGAAGCCTTGTAGTAGACAGCTGGTCATCCAACAGCTGACCACACTTCTTGGGACTCAGCCATAAAGAGACAGGTTTTTATGAGGAGAAATTTAGGAGCGGTGCCAGTGCATGTGGTGTTTAGGGAACAAACATATCCACTGTATGGATAACTCCACATGTATGTAAAACATATATTTAAGTACTGAAATACACTTAAATACTTAAATAAATTTACTATTTAAACATTGATATCATGGGCAAACATAGTAGGATTCCATTTATATAAGGTCCCTAGAATAATCAAATTCAGAGACAGAAAGTTAGAATAATGGTTACCAGAGGCTCAAGGGAGGAAGGGGTGGGGAGTTATTGTTTCATGGGTAGAGTTTCATTTGGGAAGATGGAAATGTGCTGGAGATGGACGTTGGTGATGGTTGCACAACCATGTGGATTTACTTAATGCAAATGAACTGTACACTTAAAAATAGTTCAAATGATTTTTAAGAAGTTGAATTGTAAGATATTTTATCTTTCCAGATGACTTTCAATGTTCCAAGTTTAACAAGCTCCTATGATGCATATAGCATTGCACAGAATCCTGGGAGTGAATTGGTTCCTTCTTGCATTAGACACATCACAGTTCATCTCAGCTTCCTGCCTGTGGGTCGTTTAGACCCTGCAGCGATACATGGAGATCTCTACTCTTAATTTACTGCTCCCCAGAAACCTCTCAAACGTTCCACAGAGCTGCTCACAAAAGCTGCCGCCTATTCCTCCCCGCTCCACCACTGAGACTCTTAGTCTCACAGCTATTTCTCAGCTATGCAGAAATCCTCAGGGGATTTTTAATTCACAGACCAGCCAGCTCTGAGGAGGAGCATCAGGGTTTGTATGTAGGGGGAAGAAGGGTGGTGAAGTGGGAGTTTAAGGTATCTTTGAGGATATGATAGGTGAACACAAAGAATGAATTTGTTCCAGTTTTGTCAAATGGGTGACACTTAAGTGACGATAGTATAAGTGGTCAAGATGAACCAACTATTTCACTCATGTGTTCTTCAGAGAACTATGGAGGAGGCACTATGGGCCAAGACTTGTCACAGTGGCATTGAAAGGATTCTGAGAGGTCCCAGACTAGTTGCAGAGGTCAAATGGACTCTACTTGTAGAACATGAGAGGCACCATATCCAAGGTTCAAATACCATTCTTTTTGTTGCAAGGGCCAGCAATCCATTGAGCTTTAAGTAAAAAAAGGAATGTACCGGCTCACAAGATAGAAAACTCCAGTACAAGTTTGCCTTCAAACACATCTGGATTTTGGTAATCAACATCTTTCGAATTTTCTCCTCTTAGCTGTTGTCCCTCTGTGGTCCTCGTTCAAGGGCAGGCTCACCTTTTGTGGTGATCAGAATGCTCTGAGTTTACTTCCTACTAGTTTAGCAAATTCCACGTAAAGAGAGCTATTTTTAAGAGTTTCAACTAGGGGATGCCTGGGTGGCTCAGTTGGTTGAGCGGCTGCCTTCGGCTCAGGTCATGATCCCAGCGTCCTGGGATAGAGTCCCACATCGGGCTCCTTGCTCGGGGGGGAGCCTGCTTCTCCCTCTGCCTCTCTGCCTGTGCTCGCTCTCTATCTCTGATAAATAAGTAAATAAATAAAATATTTTAAAAAAAAAAGTTTCAACTAGAATTCTAGAAGTTTTTTAGTGAAATAAAATGCCTATCTCTGATGCTGGAAGAATGAGGAAACGGGGTTGGCTCTACCCAGACGATATAGGGAGGTGAGGGGTGGAGGAAGTGTTTCCCAGTAGAAATAGAACTACTTGAGCCAGAGGAGAAAATGGATCCTGGCCAAACAGGATTGTTGTATTACTGAAATAATTGTATTCAGTTGTACTGAAATAATGTTACTGAAATTTTCTCACCACAGCATGGAAGTTTAGATGAAGCAATGGCATGGTCTCCTGCAGGAAATCAGAGAAGGTTTCCCAAAGGGACCAGTATTTAATCTGGTCTTTAAGACCTTAAGAATGGGTAAGATCTGGTTGTGGAAGAGAAAGAACATTGAGAGAAAGGGCCCATCCCAGGGGAAAAAAATAGTAAGAAAAATATGAATACTAATCAATGATTTTAGATGAGAAGGTTCTGTGTGATCAGCTCATTATTAGGCGGTACAAGTTGGTCTAGAGAGAACAACACTGAATTGAGGCAGGATAGCCCCTGAACCTACCCCAGCAGACTTGCCTTGGGGCTACTTTGGTCTTTCAATAATGATAATAGGATTTCTTGAAAATAAGCAGGGCAAGCAATGATGCATTTTCATGTGCCATAAATGTCATATCATAGCCACTCTTTGTCAAAAACACACAAGTAGGGATGCCGGAGTGGCTGAGTCAGTTGGGTGTCCAACTCTTGGTTTCAGCTCAGGTCAAGATCTCAGGGTCCCAAGATTGAGTCCCACATCAGGTTCCATGTTCAGCAAGAAGTCTACTTAGAATTCTCTCTCTCTTTCTCCCTCCCCTGGCCCCCTCCCCTGCTTGCCCATGCATTCTCTCTCTCTCTCAAACAAATAAATCTTGGGGCACCTGGGTGGCTCAGTCAGTTGGTGTCTGCCTTTGGCTCAGGTCATGATCTTGGGGTCCTGAGATTGAGCTCCACATCAGGCTCCCTGCTCAGCAGGGAGTCTGCTTCTCCCTCTCCTTCTGCTCCTCCCTCGGCTTGTGTTCTCTCTCTCTCTTTCTCTCTCAAATAAATAAATAAATAAATACAATCTTTTTAAAAAATAATTAATAAATCTTTAAAAAAGAAAACCACACAAGCAAAATGCCAATAAAAGTTACTAAGAAAGACTATTCTTTGGGTTGGGATATAATTTGTGAAATAAATTTTGCTTTCAGTGCTCTTGGATTTTTGTTTTATTTGTCTTTTAATGGACAGTGTGACAATGGATAACCTTACCCATTATGAGACTTTCGATGAGCCTCGTATGAAAAAACAGGTAAAAGAGTCTGAAGCACAAGATATTACACAAGAAAGCAATACTGTGATCTTAGAGATTGGATATTTTGTTTTACTTTCCTGACTATAAAAATATAATAGAAATCCACAAAAAGGATTATTTTTGAAAAATAGAACCTATGGCCTCTTCATCTGCCATTGTAAGAGCACCTTTTCAGATACAAGTTCTTTTTCAGAAAATTCTTGAAAATTCTGAATGGTTTTGTAATGTTGAATGTTTTCAAGGATCAAAGCATGAGCCAGACAATGGTTCCAGACCTAAATATCCTTCCAAATGCCTAAGGTTCTCTTATTCAACCTGAATGGTCCTGAAAGCAGTGAATTTTTATTTCATTGTAGACACCTCCTTACAGACCAGCTCTACATGGGAGGCAATTCTGATCAAGGTTAAGTAACCATTGTTATTAACTAGATCTTCCCTCAACAAATGCAAAGAAGCAGGAAGCAGAGCCAAAGAGCCCAAGAAACAAAACCCTAGTCAACATTTATTCTTGATTTTTGCCACTACTTCTTCTGTTGAATATACAGCAACCAACCTTTATTAACATACACATAAGGACAACATGTGCAGAACATAAGCATGGTAGGTAGTAAGTAAATCTGGTCAGGGGTTGGTTTCTGCACGAAAATTTATGAAAGTGGGCCTGTGTGGCCTGTGGTAGGTTTTTGCCATTTCCAAGTGGGAGAACCTCAAATGAAGAGTGATATGAGCCACAGTGAGCTAAAGAAGGCTAATAACACAAAGAGTTTCTGTTCACATCAAAGGACAAGGTTCCCATTTTATTTTTTTTCCTACAACTTCACTTTGTTCTTTTCTCCAACAAATGTTTTAAAATTAGGGCAATACCAAATGAGACATGAGGAAGGAGACACAGGATGAAATTAGAGAAAGTATAAATGGAATCCAGGAAGTTCTGTGGTGGATGACTGATAAATCTTGATAAGGAGAAAATGAACAGAATATTTCATCAGTCCATCTCTCCCTAAAGGGAAAAAACACATACTTTTTTTTTGTTTTGGATAAATAGCTAAAGCTTTTGCAGAGGGGAAAGTGTCATGGGAAAATGAGAAATGTCTCTAATGTCTATAGCACACAGAATATCAAAGAGTAATAAAATATTAAAGGGCAAGAGGGTATATCTGTAAAAAATTGTAATGCACATGTTGCATTTAAAAAAAGTAAAATTATGGGATTAAATGGTTGTATTACTGAAATAGCACTCAATATATAAACTCAAGCATTCCTTTTCAAATTCAGTTTTTCAGAGGTCGGGCTTCAGATGCCTGAGCACTTTCGACATTATCTTTGCCTTCATTCTTCTTTATTCGGATAAACACAACTGCTAAAATTATACCTAAAAGAGAAAACACAGGGTCAAAGAGATGGAATCTTAAAATGTCCTATCACATTCATTTACAAAGTAGTACTCTTGTAGGAAAAAATGACTCATATGGCTTCATTTCTTTTTGTGGTTCAACAAAGTTTTGTCGTCCTGGTGAAAAAGGCATTCTAGGCATTGGCTTTCTTGGATTCGTAAGTTTATCATTTATCTTATTGTCAGTAAGTATGTATCAACTCCCAAATCATATCTAAGCTGTTAGCTCTCACTGGGTCTTTACCAAGGAATATAGGACCTAATGCATACTGAAGACGAAGTGTGTAACATCTGATAGAGTTCCTGACCTTTCGACATATTCAATAAATGTCTATTCCAGTCCTTCCTCTTCTCTAGAGGAAAGAGTCCATCAGAACAACCAGAAAGCTGTTCTCTGACCAGTTCACCTACCTAAAGCTTAGGTGTGTCCACACCAGATACCACATTATCTTTGGTGCCTTCCTCATGGCTCCAGTTCTAGTAGATTCCTTAACCTTTCTGGTTTCTCTTATCTCTGAACTACAAAATTACGTTGTGCATTTTAGCACTAACTCTGTACTATAAACCAGAGTTTATGGAACCAATATGGAAAATATTGGTTTTTTCAATAGAAAGTATAGAAAGGAGATGTTTTATGGAAACCAATATGGAAAAGGGGAGTTGTTTTAAAGAAATCAACCTGTCAGTAAATTTACAGGAGGGATCATGGCAGAAAAGACTGGATTCTCAGAGACTAATGAAGAATCTTGTACTAAGGGGTGCCTGGGTGGCTCAGTCAGTTAAGCATCTGTCTTTGGCTGAGGTCATGACCTCCAGGTTTTGGGATCAAGCCCCATGTTGTGCTTCCCACCCAGCAGAGAGTCTGCTTCTGCCCCTCTCCCCATTTGTGCTCTTCTTCTGTCTCTCTCAAATGAATAAATAAAATCTTTTTTAAATTTTTTTTAAAAAAAGAAGTTCCACTTATCCCAACCCTGTTTGGAAAAAGTAAGGATATGAAACTGTAAAATCCTATTACTTCTATTTTTAGATATCCCCAGACTCATTCAATTTTAATGTGTGGCAAAATTATGGGATTAAACTGTCATGGGAGAAAATTATTTGGTGCATAAACTCAAAAATCCTTTTAAGATGGGCGGGTGAACAGAGGAAGAAAAGGCATAGAAGCCAGAAGGGAGCTTGATAAATGAGTCGTAACTCAAAAGTCCAGCTCAATTAGTATGAAAGGTGTATACCAGCCTGTGGTCAGGGAGGAAAGATGATCCCCATGCACATGTGAGGATGGGTTGCGGCTATGTTACGTAGGCCTTTCCCTGTCACAATAATGAGGAATTTGGATGGAATGGTATAAGGAAATGAGATCTCTTTTAGACCTGTGAATCAGAGTCCAATGTGACAGATTAGGTCATGGCTGAAAAGACCAGATGCCAGGAAAAAAATGAAGAATTCTTAGAAGAATCCCAGCCCTTCTTTTAAAAGAGAAAGGATGTGAACTGGTGTAAACCCCTTCAGTCAAGTGGATCCAACCTGATGAAAGATCTATCCCTAATATTTAACTTATGGTGAGGACAACAGCTGAAAGAGGACAATTACCACAGTAAGCCTGAACTCCTCATAAAAAAAGAAGATGGCTAGAAATGGGAAATCTGATGCCTAGCCTGGCCAGGGGGCCAAGGCAGAGTAAGGCCTGTGGTAAGCTAGAATTGTTCTGGGGTAATAAAGAATCAGAGTCTACAGTCATGAAAATATGCAAAGGGAAATTCTGTAACATTTCAGATATGTGAGCATCTCCACTGGAAGGCTGATTCCACCTAGTCCAACAATGGCAGACTAGACTGTGAGTTCTGTGAATGTAGGATCTGGTATGTCTTGCCCATCACTGTATCCCCCATATCGAGCATAGGGCCTGGCACATATCAGGGGCACAGCTACTGCATTTCTTTCTCCTTCATCACAAAACCTTGGTAACTAGACCCAAAATATAACAATTTATGCTTTAAAGCCTCTTGTGTTATATCTCCCAAACTAACCAACAAGTCAGTGATAAGTGTTGTACAAAGGCAGCAGCTCTCAACTGGGAAAGTCTGTTAGTTTGCTAGTGATCTCTGTTCCTGGCTTTGCACAGATTGCCAGTGAGCAGCCAGCAGACAGGCCCTGAAGAGAGATCCTGAGATAAGGGTTTCAAAGGCCCAGAGCAGGAATCCTTGAATCTGAGAAATTATACTCACCAATAACCAAAAATGTAGTCAGGAGTATCCCAACTGCCATGCCCACAGTGGGCATCCCAGAGTGGTGACCTGCTGGAAGGAAACAGCTTCCATCCACACACTTGCAGAAAATAACTGAAAAGCAGAATAGTATTTGGTGAAACACATTTTCAAGTAAATAGTTACAGAATTCCTTATCAAAGACAAGAATTCTCCCAATTCTTGGGAAAATACCTACCTGGTAAAGAGACTACTCTTTCCAAGGGTGGCCGACCACCATCCTTGATGCGGATTGGGACATTGTAAACTCTCTCCTCAAAGTTTGTGTGCTTGGTGGAAAGTTTGGCATGTGTTCCTGTCAGAATAGGGGAAAAAAATGAATGACATGAAAACACAACCTCGGAACCATGTATTAACAGGAATAAAGCTCGTCTTTCCATACATACTAAGGTTGACCAGGAAATGATTCAATGTAAGTTTGAGTTAAACTACCCAAAGAATGGCCACTCTACGTGTACCTTCCATAATGTCAAACAGGATGCCAATGCATCCTGTGATTTGATCATGATTTCTCTATAGAATGAATACTACTGAATATAGCTGGTTATCATTATTCCATATAGTGATGTTCTGTAAAGATAAACTGAGTTAAACACTGAATTAGAAAGAGAAAAATATTTGAAGAAATAATTGCTAATTGTTTTTCCAAATCTGATGAAAACTCTAAATCCTCAGATCCAAGATGATTAGTAAGTCCCAGAAAAAAGAAAAACAAACAAAACTACACTAAAGCATGTAATAATCAAATTGCTTAAAACTAATGGAAAAGAAAATCTTAAAAGGAAAAAAGATACATTACATTTAAGGGAAAAAGAAGAACAATGCAATCCAAAACACAGTAGAAAAAAATATCTTTAAAGTATGAGAGACAAAAGTCCCAATAAATTTAAAAGTATTCCAGTCAAATGTTCTCTGGTCACTATGAAATTAAGTTATGAAATTAAGTTATAAATCAGTAATCAGAAAGATGTAGGAAATCCCCACTTCTTTTTTTTCTTTTTCTTTTTGTAAGATTTTATTTATATATTTGACAGAGATCACAAGTAGGCAGAGAGGCAGGCAGAGAGAGAGGAGGAAGCAGGCTCCCCGAGAAGCAGAGAACCTGATGTGGGGCTCAATCCCAGGATCCTGGGATCATGACCTGAGCCGAAGGCAGAGACTTTAACCCACTGAGCCACCCAGGCGTCCCTATAATACACTTCTAAATGACCCAGGGGTCACAGAAGAAATGTAAAGGGAAGACAGAAAGAATTTTGAACTGAAAGAAAATGAAAACACAATACATCAAGCCTTGTGGAACACAGATAACATGACACTAAGAGATAAATTTATTGCGCCAAATCTCCATGTTAACAAAGCAAAAATTTCCAAGTTAATTGCCATAGCTTCCACTTAATAAAAATGGAACAAGAACAACAAATCAAAAACAAAATAAGAAGAATGAAGGAAATAATAAAGATCTGAACACTGAAATACAAAACAAAAAATAGAGAAAAATATATGAAATCAAAAGCTTGTTCTTTGTGAATATCAATAAAATTAATAACCTCTAGCCAGACTGATCTGAAAAAAAAAAAGAGACAATTTTTCAATATCACAATGATGTGATGATATCATTACATATTCTGTAGGTACCAAAAGAATAATAATATGGCAAATAACTTTGTGCCAATAAATTAGACAAATAAAATGAAATAGACAAATAATTTAAAAGATAAAAACTAATAAGTTCAACCAACAAGAGATCTATAACTTAAATAGCCCTGTATTTATTAAAGAAATTGAATTTTTAATTAAAACTTCCTATAAAGATGGCTCTAGGTCCAGATGCATTTACAGGTGATTTTTTACTGAACCTTAAGAGAGAAATAAAAAACAATTTTGTACAAATTCTTTCAGATAATTAAAGAAATAAAATACTTCCTAAGTCATTCATTCTATGAGGGCAGCATTACTCTGATACCAAGACCAGGCAAAGATATAACAAGGAAAGAAAAATAGAGACCAATATTCTTCAAGAATACAGATAGAGAAATCCTTAAAATTTTAGCAAATCAAATCTAACAATATATAAAAATGCTAATATTTCACCATCAACTAAGCATTATGTCAGGAAGGGATTGGTTTAAGAACCAAAAGTTGATTGATATAATTCACCAGTCAAAAGACCCCCCAAAAAAATCAACCACATAATCATCTCAATAGATGCACAAGAGGTATGTGAAAATTTTAGCATCCATTCCCAGTTTAAAAAAAAGAAAAAGAAAACCCTCTCTGCAAGTTAGCAATAGAAGATAAATTCTTCAATCTAATAAAGGGCATGAACAAAAAAGCTACAGTAAATGTCATACTAAATGGTCAAAGACTGAATGCTTTCTTCCCATATCAGGTACAAGCCAGATTATTTCTACTTTCACTACTTTCATTCAACAATATGCTGATAGATTTAGCCAGTAATAAAACAAGATAAAGAAATAAAATGCATCCAGTTTGGAAAGGAAATTAAAATGTTACTATTCACAGACAACAGGATTGCCCACCTAGAAAATCTATGGACTCCTAAGAAAAGGGGGAGAGAGAGCATTGCAAAGTGAGGTCATCAGTGTCATAGGATATAAGATCAATAAACAAAAGTCATCAATTATACTCCCATATCTTGGAATTGCTTAAAAATTAAAATCTTAAATACCATTTAGGATAGCATCAAAAATATGAGATGCTTAGCAGAAATTATGCAAGAACTATACACTGAAAATTAAAATACTTTGCTCAGAGAAATTAAGGAAGACCTAAATAAATGGAGGTATATATCATGTTCATGGGTTAGAAGATTCAGTTTTGTTTAGATGCCAATTCTCCCCCAAATTCAGCTACAGATGCACATGATCCCAAGTCACAATCTCCATAAGCTTTTTTGGTAGAAATTGACAAGCTAAATTCTAAAATTTATATGGAATGCAAAAGACCTAGAATAGATGAAAAAAATATTCAAAAAGAACACAGTGGGAAAAAATTACACTACCTGATTTCAAGTTTTATTATAGTATAACAGTTATCAAAACAGTGTAGTGTTGGTGTAAAGATAGGCAAAGAGATCAGTGAAACAGGATAGTCCAGAAATGGATCCATATATGTGCGGTCATTTGATATTTGACAAAGCTGCCAAGACAATTCAATGTGAAAAGGATATTTTCAATAAATAGTGTCAGAACAATTAAATAGTCCTGTTAAATACAATGAAAGTTGACCTTAACTGCATACCACATACAAGAATTAACTTGAGTGACGCCTGGCTGGCTCAGCAGTTAAGCATCCAACTCTTGATTTCAGATCATGATCTCAGGGTCCTGAGATCCAGCCCCATGGTGGGCTCCAAGCTCAGTGGAGCTTGAGAATCTCCACTTGAGATTCTCTCTTTCTCTCTCTATCTCCCTCCACCCCACAGTA
>ML101062.1:22637-45521 GCA_003697995.1 Taxidea taxus jeffersonii
TTTTTTTCTCTCTTTCTAAAAATAATAAATCTTTTTTTTAATTAACTTGAAATTAACCATGGAGCTAAATATAAAAGCTGACACTGTAAAACCTTTAAGGGAAGAAATTAGAAAATTTTAGTAAACTTTGGTTAGGCAAAAAATTCTTAAATATTACACCAGAAAAGTCACAAATTACATAAAATTTAAAAATAAAAAACTCATATGCCATAAACATTTTTTAATTTGTTCTTCAAAAGACATTCTTACAAAACGAAAACGCAAGCCATGTCCTGTAAGGAAGTATCTGTTAACATATTATCTGACAAAGAATTTGTACCTTGACTATAGAAAGAATGCTTGGAGTCAACAATGGAAACTGAGCAGCCAAATTTTTCAAATGGGAACAAAATTTGACCAGACACTTCACCAGGGAAAAATACATGGATGGCAAATAAGCCCATGGAAAGATGCTCCACACCGTTAGTCTTTAGGGAAACATAAATTAAAACCATAAGAAATGCTACTGCACTCCCACTAGAATGCCTAAAATAAAAAAGACTACGCATCACAAGTGTTGGGGAGAACGTTGAGCAACTAGACTTCTCATGCACCCATGGGAATGGAGAATGTTACAAACTAGAAAACAATTTGCCATTTTCTTAAAAATTTAACCAAGCAGCTACCATATGGCCCAACCATTCTACTGCTAGGGATTCAACCAAGAAAAATGGAAGTGCATGCTCTTACAATATTCTTGTTCACAAATGCTTATACTTGGTGCTTATACTCAGCTTTACTTGGTGCTGGGTGAAAATAGCCAGGCAGAAAGAGAGTACATACTGTATTACACTATTTAAATAAATTTCTTGAAAACGCAAGCTAATCTATAGCGACAGATAGTAGATCAGTGGTTACCTGGGGGGATAGGGGATGGAGGATGGGCAGGGTGGGGTAGAAAATGAGATTTAGGGACGCCTGGGTGGCTCAGTTGGTTAAGCAGCTGCCTTCGGCTCAGGTCGTGATCCCAGCATCCTGGGATCGAGTCCCACATCGGGCTCCTTGCTCGGTGGGGAGCCTGCTTCTCCCTCTGCCTCTGCCTGCCACTCTGTCTGCCTGTGCTCTCTCTCTCTCTCCCTCTCTCTCTGACAAATAAAAAAAAAAGAAAATGAGATTTAAAACTGGAGCATGAAAAGTCTTGGGGGCTGGTGAAAGTGTTCTTATCCTTATTGTGCTGATGGCTTCAATGATAGCACCATTTATCAATTTTTATAAAATTGTACACTGTAAATATGGACTGTTTATTGATGACAATTGTATTTCAATGAAGCTGTTTTCTCAGCTTCCATTGGAAATTTTGCAAATGCTTTTCAAATTGTCCAACCATCCAGTTGTCCAGAATACACTATGAGGGGTGGGGTGTGCTAATCTTTCTCTCTCCAAAGCCCAGGGCTTTCTTCCCTCTGAAGAGCTCTTCTCTACAAGTTTTCAGAGCATGAACTTCCTGCCCGCAGCCTGGGAGAAAGCTCTGTGTTGAGTGGCTGCAAGCACACCAAGGCAAAGAAAAACTAATTTTAATCATTGATCAGTGATTTGTTCGATGTACTTATGACAACTCACCGTTGATTTTGGAAACTTCCCAGTTGTTTTGTAAAAATTCACTGTCAAGGGAAAATGTAAACTGTGGACCCTGAAATGACTGCTGGTCATCATCAGTGGCCTCAAAAATGACACTTCCGGTTGTTTGGAGGGGATGACACAGAAACAAGCCTGAGTAGTCCTTGGCTAGCCGAGGGGGGTTGTCATTCACATCAGAGAGGGTCAGGTGGAAACTGGCTATGGAGCTCAGGGAGGAGCCACCTAAGGAAGTAAGAGATTGAAACATGGTATCAGGTCTCTCATTTTCCTCTTAATGGGAAAAAAATGCTTCCTTTTCTTAAACACACACATTTCAAACAGTTGTGTTTACTGAGGTAGTAGAAAGATAACAACTTTCAGAATCAGACCTGGTTTCATTTCCTGCTTAAAAAGTCTCAATGATAATAATAATAACTAAGATTTGTGTGCTAATATTTGTTGTTTTTTTATTTAAATTCAAGTTAGTTAATAGATAGTGTAGTATTGGTTTCAGAAGTAGAATTTAGTGATATATCAGTTACATATAACACCCAGTGCTCATCCCAGGGAGTGCCCTCTTTAATGCCCAACACCCATTTAGCCCATCTGCTCCCCACCTCCCCTCCAACAACCTTCAGTTTGTTTCCTATAGTTAAGAGTATCTTATGATTTGCCTCCCTCTCTGTTTTAAACTTATTTTGTTTTTCCTTCCCTTCCCCTATGTTCATCTGTTTTGTTTCTTAAATTCTACATATGAGGAAAATCACGATATATGTCTTTGACTAACTTTTTTGGTTAGCATAAGACCCTCTAGTTCCAACCATGTTGTCACAAATGGCAAGATTTCATTCTTTTTGATGGCTGAGTGATATTCCATTGTATATATATACCACATCTTCTTTATCCATTCATCTGTTGATGGACATCTGGGCTCTTTCTGTAATTTCACTATTGTGGACAATGCTACTATAAGCATTAGGGAGCATGTGTCCCTTTGAATCAGCATTTCTATATCTTTTGGATAAATACTTAGTAGTACAATTGCTGGGTCATAGAGAAGTTCTATTTTTAACTTTTTGAGGAACCTCCATATTGTTTTCCAGAGTGGCTGCACCAGTTTGCATTTCCACCAACAGTACAAAAAGTTTCCCCTTTCCCAGCATCCTCACCAATACCTGTTCTTTTCTGAGTTGTTCATTTTAGCCATTCTGAAAGGTGTGAGGTGATATATCTCACTGTAGTTTTGATTTGTATTTCCCTGATGATGAGTGATGTTGAACATCTTTTCATATGTCTGTTAGTCATTTGTGTGTCTTCTTTGGGAGAATGTCTATTCATGTCTTCTGCCCATTTCTTAACTGGATTATTTATTTGGGGGGTGTGTGTCCCTTAGAATCAGCACTTGTGAATCCTTTGGTTAAATACCTAGTATTGCAATTGCAATTGATTTTGATGAGTTTGTTACAGATTCTGGATACTAGCCCTTTATCCAATATGTCATTTGCAAGTACCTTCACCCATTCTGTAGGTTGCCTTTTAGTTTTGTTGATTGTTTCCTTTGCTGTGCAGAAGCTTTTTATCTTGATGAGGTCCCAATAGTTCATTTTTGCTTTTCTTTCCCTTGCCTCCAGAGACGTGTCTAGTAAGAAGTTACTGCAGTAAAAGTCAGAGAGGTTGTTGCCTATGTTCCCCTTTAGGATTTTGATGGTTTCCTGTCTCACATTTAAGTCTTTCATGCATCTTGAATGTACCTTTGTGTATGGTGTAAGAAAGTGGTCCAGCTTCATTCTTCTGCATGTGGCTGTCCAGTTTTTCCAGGACCATTTGTTGAAATGACTGTCTTTTTTCCATTGGATATTCTTTCCTGCTTTGTCAAGATTAGTTGATAATAGAGTTGAGGATCCATTTCTGGGTTCTCTATTCTGTTCCATTGATCTATGTATCTGTTTTTGTGCCAGTACCATACTGTCTTGATGACTACAGTTTTGTAATAGAGCTTGAAACACAGAATCATGATGTCTCCAGTTTTGTTCTTTTTCAGGATTGCTCTGGCTATTTGGGGTCTTTTGTGGTTCCATACAAATTTTAAGATTGTTTGTTCTAGCTCTGTGAGAAATGCTGGTGGTTTTTTTTATGAGGATTGCACTGAATGTATAGCTTACTTTGGGTAAACATTACTTCAAAACAACTCCAGTGTGCATTTACTGATGACAAGACTGAGGTTGAACGAAGTTGTGTGACTTGTCCAAGATCACACAGCAGTAGAGAGGTTTCCAACCCAAGAAGTCTGACTCTAGAGCCCACAATTTCTCCTCAACACTGACCTAGGCATGTTTGTTAAGTTTTCTACACATTCTTTTTTCAGCTATATAATATGTGACTTTGTGAGGACCCCACACGTACTGTTTGTTGAAAATAGTAAAGGGCTGCACAAACGTTATTTACTATGGTATAGCGGTGAAAGATTAAAACTTTGTAGCCTTAACAGTTAGTAGCTCTGTGACCATGAGCAAGTTACTGAACTTCTCGGTGCCTTGATTTCCTCATCCATAAAAATATAGTCAAGAATAGCACTTACCCGTAGTGTTGTATGAGGATTAAGTTATTACACTAAGTGCTTAAAACCAGTGCAGTGTAAACACAGACTCATCTCATTCTCCCTGACATCAGTCACAGAGACCAGTTCCACAGTTTCTGACCCCATCTTGCTTTAATTCCAATGGACCTCATCCTCTTGCTTTGCTTTTCAACTGTCTTCCCTAGCCCTGACCACACTTAACCGAAGGAGGAAAAGCCACTATGCTCTTGAAGTCATTTCATCTATCAGCATCATTTTAGAGCCAACAAAGGGAAACAGGGCTTTGGATCCTGGTTTTGATTCATGGAACTTCTAAAATGTGAGCGTTCTCTAGGACACATCCAAAGTGAAGTGTTGATCCCCAGTATGTTGTAGTGGAATGCGTGGCATAAAGGCTCAGCCAGAAACTTCCTACTGATTAATTGAGAGCTTTTAAATCAAGAGTTCAATGTATACAATGTGATAGTGGAATGTGCTTTTCTGGAAACAAGCAAGGGAGAGAGTAAGTCCCCCACCCGCCTCACCAAGGCGTGTCTGCTTGCACACAACTGTTCCAAATTTGGCACAGACTTCAGCATTTCTACCCTCATTGGCTTAACTTGACTGTGGCACTTTTGTTTTTCTTAATCCTTTCAAGGCAGGACCATTTTTATGATTCCCATCCACTGGAATGTTCCCCACTTCACCCCCCAATCCTGGGCCTCACATTTGGAAGTTTACTTTTGGTCTAAAACTGTATTTATTTAGTACTAATTTGTTCCATTCTCATTTTTTGGTAAACCAGGCAAATATATTTGCTATTTAATTAGAGGCTTCAACCAGCATAAAATCAACAGAATTTCTACGCTAAGTTGGAAAATTCCATTTAAGTGCAAAGAAACCTAATGTTTTAATCACCAGACTTATCACTGGTAGGCATACTATTCTTATGGGTGTATGTTTATTTTAATTTTTCAAGTTCCCTGAAATGCCACATTCAAAGTCAGAGGGGAAATATATCACCACAACTGGATTAAATGAGATGCAAAGATTATACAGGATAATTCAAATATCCTTGGCTTGTCTATGGAATAAGTCTTTCCTTTGAAAAGCTCACCCAACTTCAGCAAAACAGAGATACCCAGAGCTACCCAAACCTACTGAATCAGACTCTCCAGAGATGATCTCCTCATATCTGATTGAACAAACTCCCAAGTGATTCCGGCACATATGGAAGTTGAGAACAGGGCATAAAACCTTTCTGTTTCAAAACGAGTCAGACCCAAGCCCCTGCAATTTAAGGCTGAAGGAGCAAGTCATGGTCTCGGTCAGCAGGGCAGTGCCCTGCTCTCAGGGAAAGCCCACAACCACTTTGGAGGAAAGGGAGGTAGTTCAGCAGGGGTGCAGGAACCTTCCCCGAAGCTGTAGCCCCCACAGGAAACAACAGTGAGCAGCAACACCCCTGCTGCCTAGCCATCCTGCAGGTGCACCCCTGCCAGAGAGGCGCCAATGGATCCCATCTTGCACCAAACCGGGAAGGTCTGAGCACTTCCCTCCACTTTGGTACCTTTATCATCCTTCCATTGGAAGATATTCTGACAATTGGACCCAGTAGAGTTTCCCACCTACCTCACCTTCCCTCCCATGTCTATCCATGTAGCCCCTCTTCATTTGTTACTATTTTCCTCACCTATTTCGGTGGCCACCACGTGCACCACATATAAACTCTCAGCTTCCCGGTCCAGCGGAGCCCTAGTCGAGATCTGGCCAGTGATGGGGTCAATTTTCAGCCAGCCTCTCCTGTCGTCTCTCAGGGAATAACTTCATAAGGTGAAAAGAATGAAAGAAAACCCACATTACTCTGTGTGAAGATGTGAAGCTAGTTTAAGATCATTACACTGTGGGGCGCCTGGGTGGCTCAGTGGGTTAAAGCCTCTGCCTTCGGCTCAGGTCATGATCCCAGGGTCCTGGGATCGAGCCCCACATCGGGCTCTCTGCATTGCAGGGAGCCTGCTTCCCTTCCTCTCTCTCTGCCTGCCTCTCTGCCTACTTGTGATCTCTGTCAAATAAATAATAAATAAAAAATCTTTAAAAAAAAAAGATCATTACACTGTTCTATCAGCCTTATCCCTTGCATATCACTTAGAGCATATTTAAAGATTATTTTATATGATTAATGCTTTCCTGGCATACTGTCCCTCTTTAAAAGGAGGATTTGCATATCCTTACAGAGTCATAATTTTATTTGTTTTATCAGAAAAGATATAGTCACAAACTCCGGAGGAAAAGAGTTAAACTTTTTTGGAAATCAAAGGATTCCAATCAAAACAACCTGGAAGAATCTTTTTTTTTTTCTTAAAGATTTTATTTATTTATTTAACAGAGATCACAAATAGGCAGAGAGGCAGGCAGAGAGATTGGAGGAAGCAGGCTCCCCGAGGAGCAGAGAGCCTGATGTGGGGCTCAATCCCAGGACTCTGGGATCATGACCTAAGCTGAAGGCAGAGGCCTTAACACACTGAGCCACCCAGGCGCCCCTGGAAGCATCTTTTAAAACTGATTAGCCAACCACTCCCTCTAAGAAAACTCGAACCCCCAGGGGTGGGTGGAGATGTTAGGTAAATGGTTGGGTACTCAGAGGCTGTTGCTGGCCCATTGAATTGCTCATTCTACAAACATCTACTGAGTGCTTCACAAATATCAGGCATTAGAACAAGAGTGGAGGGGCACCTGGGTTGCTCAGTGGGTTAAACCACTGCCTTCAGCTTGGTCACGATCTCAGGATCCTGGGATCAAGCCCCACATCGTGCTCTCTGCTCAGCGGGAAGCCTGCTTCTCCCTCTGCCTCTCTGCCTACTTGTGATTTCTCTCTCTGTCAAATAAATAAATAAAATCTTAAAAAAAAAAAAATAACAAGAGTGGAAATTACCAGAAAAAGGGTGAGGTGGGGGTGCTCTTAGGCCAGTGGAAAAGACAGACATAGAAATAGAGAGTGCCAATAAAATGTGGCAAGTGCAATGAGAGGGGCCTTGGGGTCTCCCAGAGAACTCTTTCTGAAACAGGAGATGTTAACTAAGGCAAGAAAACAGATGCTTGCAAGAGCAATTGCGTGAATTAGTGCGGAGAGGCCAAGGACTAGCCTGGTGGTATGGGGTAGTCAGGCATTCCAGCTGTGTTGGGGTAAAAATGGGAAGCAGTAGATAGCAAAAGATGAAGCCAGGGAGGTGGAAGGAGCCAGATCATGGGAAGCTATGGACAGTGATAGAATGCTGTTAAGCAGGAAGGTGAATTAGTCATATTTGTGTTTTCAGTGGAACTCATTGACAGCCGTGTGAGAGATAGATCTGAGAGAAGCCTAGAACCACCAGAAAATCAATCAGGGCAGCCCTTTGGGAAGCAAAACAACATAGCCATAAGGCTGTCCATGTCTTCAGACCACAGAATACCACCTCTGGAAACTGTCCCCAAATAAAAACCAATTTAACTGAACTTAGAAAAGAACTACATTCATAGATAGGTTCAAAATATTTTATATAGTAAAAAAAAAATACTGGAAACAACCTACATGTCCAGAAGTAAGAGAATGATTAAAAAGTCAGTATGTATTCATTCATCAGATTAATTTTTTCATATTAGTATGCTCTGTACTATTAGGATATGTGTACGGGTGATGAAGAAGAAATCCTACGTATCTGGGATTTCATTCTGAATAAGATAGGAGCTCTCTGGAGGGTTTTCAGAGGAGTCCTGTGATCTGATCTACTTTTTTTTTTTTTTTTTTTTTTAAGCTTTTATTTATTTATTAGTTAGAGAGAGAGAGAGAGCACAAACACAGGCAGACAGAGAGGCAGGCAGAGGCAGAGGGAGAAGCTGGCTCCCTGCCGAGCAAGGAGCCCGATGTGGGACTCGCATCCCAGGACGCTGGGATCATGACCTGAGCCAAAGGCAGCCGCTTTACCAACTGAGCCACCCAGGCATCCCTGATCTACTATTTTATTTATTTATCTTTATTTTTTTTTTTTAAGATTTTATTTATTTATTTGTTAGAGAGAGAGAGAGCGAGCACAGGCAGACAGAGTGGCAGGCAGAGGCAGAGGGAGAAGCAGGCTCCCTGCCAAGCAAGGAGCCCGATGTGGGACTCGATCCCAGGATGCTGGGATCATGACCTGAGCCCAAGGCAGCTGCTTAACCAACTGAGCCACCCAGGCGTCCCCCTGATCTACTATTTTAAAGCAGCACTGGGTGCTGATGGATTACGAGTTTGCATAGCCGAGAGAAAAAGAATGAACTCGGGCCAAAAACTTGGGAGTCAGCCTTAATTCTCAACTGACTTATTACTGGAATCAGAACTATTGATCGATTATTCCTCATTCTTGAAACACTCTTCTCATTCGTTTTCTTACAGGACATTCTCCTTCTGTGTCTTCTTCCTTATCTTCCTGATTTCAATTTAATAGTATTTACGGTACACATTTTCCTCGATCCAAGAACTTTTCTTAAATGATTTTGTTGTCCCCACTCATTAACTCACATTTTTATTCACTTGTCTTTGTCTAATGGTTTTTATAGCATTCTCATGAAGAAGGCAGAAGCATTGATTAAAAAATAAATGGTCGGTGTGCCTGGGTGGCTCAGTGGGTTAAGTCCTCTGCCTTTACTCGGGTCATGATCCCAGGGTCCTGGGATCGAGCCCCGCATTGGGCTCTCTGCTCCGTGGAGAGCCTGCTTCCTCCTCTCTCTCTGCCTGCCTCTCTGCCGACTTGTGATCTCTGTCTGTCAAATAAATAAATAAAATATTTAAAATAAAATAAAATAATAAATGGTTGTAAATTATAAACATTTTGTGCCCCATCATACTTTGTGACTCTGATGTATACAGTAGTATCTACACTAAACCACACAGCGTAGCCCCTACTGTTCTTTCTCTATTACCTTTTGTCTTTATGGGACATAGAGAGTGAAACGGGGGAAATTTACTCTCAGACAGACAAAGAAAAAGGTCTTAGAGGTGATTCCAAGTACCTAAATGACAGCTCACCAGGAGGCAATACTTCCCTCAAATGTTTGAGAAATTTAAGGAATTGTCATTCATAAGCACATTCAATGGTTTAAGCTGAAGTATTTGTTATGCCACAGACAGTAGTGCTAAGGTGGTGAAACAGAAGCAGAAGATCCAGGCTCAAATCCTATCTAAGTGCTTATTAACTATACAATATTAAAGAGGTTATAGATATTGATTCAGATATGGGCAAATTATCATTGCGCATGTTTAAGACAAATCCATGTAGGTCCTACTGCACTGGAAAAAATGATTGAGAATTACTAAGATGGAAAGATTTGCACATTTTGTTCAACCACCTCAGCCTGAGCACTAGCCTCTCCAGAGGTAGGCTCTGGAATGAGTCTCGTCACCCCAGACCTGTTGTCTGGAGAACCAAGTAACATAGACAGTCTACATCCAGAATATTCCTTTAACCCTATCAGGTGGGCAAGTCTGTCCGTTTGGGCTTTTGCTTCACTCTCCCTGTATAGAAAGAACTTCAATCCACCTTAGGGGTTGGGTTGCAACTCTCCCCCACACCCTGGTCCCCATGGCTGGTACAGACACAGAGCCTGGCTTTGGGCAGCGCAGTCTTTGGACCCATCTCCTGAACTCATCAGCTCTCAGCTGAGATTTGTGGTGAGTGGGCTAGGATGGAAGCTGACATGCTCCCCATTTACCTGAGCCTCATTTCTCACTGATGCCCCCTGGGTACTGACGACTGTTGGAACCAAGGTCAAGTTCACCACGTGCCCTGCTATACAGCTTCAGATCACTGCTTTCTCAGGGGAGAGCCCTAGAGTCAGACCAGCTTCTCTATCCCTCCCAGGCCCTCCTCCTCCCCACTGGCCATAGTCCCAGCACAGCTAGCCCTGCCCAACACTGCTCTCCTCTACCTTATATCCAGATTTTCCGGATCCCTGGCAGTCACATTGCCCACTTTAGTGCCTACAGCCACATCTTCACTGACTTTTGCTTGGTATATGCGCTGGGAAAATACGGGTGCTTCATTCACGTCTGTCACAATAAGCTTGAACATGGCTGAAGAGCTGGTGTTATAATTTACACCAGATACCAGAGGCTCAGGATTTTCTGCTTGAAACACAATATCGTGAATGGCTGCTGTTTCAAAATCAAGAGGCTGTATAGGGAGAAGAAAAAAAAGAGGAAAATTAATTTGGGGGATGATTAGCACCCTTAAAAGATTCATTCCCAACAGTCCTTTAAAAGCTTCCTAACCAGGGCGCCTGAGTCAGTTAAGCGTCCAACTATTGATTTCAGCTCAGGTCATGATCCCAGGGTTGTGAGACTGAGTTCCACGTTGGGCATGGAACCTGCTTAAGATTCTCTCTCTTCCTCTGCCCTCCCCCTCCCTCTCTATAAATAAGTAAATAAATAAATAAATTGTTTTGTTTTGTTTTTTTCCCTAGCGCAGCAGTTCTCAGTTTGGTGTCAGCAGAAACCTACTTCTCAAAATGATAACAGAGCCATAGTATTGGAACTGCAGGACTTATCAGAGACTTTAAAATGCTATATGCATTACGACTCTCCTAGGAGAGGAAATCAATGCAGCATCCCTTAAATTTATGTAACCCTAGGATACTTCATTCATTCAGCAGAAACTTACTAATTCTCTCAAGAAAATTCTCAGAAGACAACTAGGGAAAGGCTTATCTAGAGACATCCACAATGTATAGAGAATTATTTCCAAGGGACCTCAGGATCCAAACCCCAAAATAAAGAACTTATCTGCATAAAGGGTAGGAGAGGTTAGCAGAGAAAATTGAAAGATAGAGGATCTGCTCTTGTGACAGACCATGCTGGACAGAGCCAGGAATCAAGAATCAAGAAACCAAGTGAGTGTACTCTGAAGAAGAATTTGATAGGGCTACCCAAGACAGAAGGAGTGGCTTCAAAAAACAGTAAATCCCCAACTCTGGTAGCTTCCAAAAATAGGCTTAAACAACATGTGACCGGCTAGCATAGAAAGGACTTCTGTAGCGTTTCAGCAACTAGTTTTATGTGACTTTTAAGTTCTCTCTCAAGGCATTGAGTCCATGATTCTATGAGGGGGGAAAAAATCCTAGTCCATAGGTCTGCTAAAGAGGAATAGCCCCTAAAGTTGGGCCTCTCATCTGGGATTAAAAGTCTGCTGGGAATCTTTGATGCCCTAGAAACCAAAATCTAAATATTTATATTAGGAGCACATGTGAGTTTTTTCCTAGGGAGAGAATATAGTCACTGTCTCAATGGCACCCAGGACCTCAAAAACAAAGAAACCAAAGTGAAGCCCAAAAGGTACATTAATGATTATGGAAACTATACTATTTGATTCACTCTCCCAGGCCTGTAAGACCCAGGATCTCTTGGTGAGCTGTCAGTCTTTTAACTTTAGTTTATATCAGTTTCTCATTGGTTGAATGGAAATGGTAATATCCACTCATGAAGAGAAAAACTCACAGAGCGTTTTAAACGTGATTGTATTAGCTTGGCCTGCCCTTCCCTAACATCTGAAGTTCTCCCCCTCAGGCAGGAGTTGGCTCAATGCAGTCCTTTCTACATCTGATCCCCGCCTCCTACCCAAATGGACAAGTTTCACGTCCTCTGTAATCTTCAATTGTTTGGTTTTCTATTTTAGATCCTTACTGAGCACAAGCTCTCTGAGAGGAGGAATTGTGTTACACTCATCTTTGCTTCTCCTCTCTTTCTTGGCACACAGTATACTTTGTGTATCAGTCAAGAGATAGAAAGATCAGAAGGACTCAGTCTTCTTGGGCCCTTGAGAGCTCCAGTGGAAAAGACATCCTGGAGGAAATTCCTACTCTCCAAAACCCCTCTCCTCCATGCACACACAAGCACACAAAACATCATAACCCAATTTCTAGTTCAATAGAAAGTACGATAGAAATGTCATTCATATGGAAGAGAAAGAATTATGTATGAAGACTCAAGGCCATTTGAGATAGAAAATAAGAAGCAACTGACAGGATAAAATATTAAGGATATAAAATCTTCTAAACCAGATGAGATGTAAAAAAGAGGTTGCTCCCAAAAATAAGCACCCACTATCTGCAAGTCATGGTTCCATGAGGCTCTTAGGATCACCACCAACTGGTCTGATAGGTCTCCCTACTCTTCATCTCAGGGGATGAAGGCAGGGGTATCAAACCAAGAAAGCCTGGTATTTGGAACAGAAAGACAGCAGCCCCTGGAGGAAGCTTGTGTTGTGGACAAAGGATGCCCTCTCTGCTCCTTGCTGGTCCAGCCAAGCCCAGGCTCAGGCAGACAGCTCCACTCTCTGTGTGCTCAGGCTGAGGATATGCAGCCCATCCTCACACCAAACAGATCCTCAGTAGCATCCTGGTTTTCCCATCCCATCACTGTGGCCCCCAGAGGTGGAGGATAAAGAAACAAGACACTATGTCTGCAAAGAGGAAGCAACCTGTGTCATCAAGGGAGAATGCATGAGGCTGAGAGTAAAAATAGATGACAGAGAAGACTGTGCATCCAGCTAAGGAGCTGGAACTTCATCCTTGAGGAGCAGAGAAAGGCATGGGGCACAAGACTGACAAGGTCAGATTTGCATTTTAGGAAAGTAAGTCTGGGAGCAGCCATGTGAGGGTCCCTACCTCTGACAGGAAGACCAGTTAGGAGGGGGTGTCAGTGTTCCTCCACGTACTGAATGAAAGAACAAATGAGAAAGGAGCAGCCTGCCATTGATCATAGTGCCTAACTTTCACACCAGGAAAAACACTGAGCCAGATCTTCTAGGGAAAAAAATCAGAAATGAAAGATGCTAAATTAGCAAATGATCATCAGCAGAACTTAATCAAGGAAAAGCCTTGTCAAACCCTGTGTATTGTTCATAACACAGGGATTTGCCTGCAAAGCCAAGTCAAGAGACTTATCATGGCCTCTTGGGATGGTTGTAGGTCCCACCTGATGAGACATATTCATCAAAAACATGCTGAAAAACATGCACAGGCAATAATTCTTCTTCACACAACTGATTGAAAGGTTAAACTCAGTGATTTAGATTCAACCTGGAGGCAGAGATAAAAGTGCTGAGGGAAAGGAGTAGAGACCGGGGATATGTAACATCAATGATCAGTGATGAGATAAAAGGGTGTGCATTACTTTTCCAAATGACTCTTAAGCTAGTTAAAAATAGGTCAGGGTCTGAGAATTCAAAAAGACCAGCCATGATAGAGAAGTGACAACATTTTCATTTAAAGAAATTAAAGCTAAATTTCAAAAAGGGGATCCCAAGGGAATTATTGATAAGCCAACCATGACTCAAAGGCATAGACTTCCTGCTCCTGATACCCTCTTGGCCCCAAGACCAGCATGTTCTACCACATGAGCGGCCAGAGCTTTGGGTGGCAGTAAATACTGAGGAGGACAGCATTTCCAAAACTTGGTTCATCCTCAGCATCACGTTGGCATGTGAAATAATAGAAAATACATATATTGTTCTCTGTCCCTGGTTCCTGACACTGAGCTCCTAAATCCCTTAGAATTTCCGGGTGGGAGGAGAACCTTTTATTCTGATGAAACCATTCTTGATGGGCTCCTGGGTTGCTTCAGGCTGGTGGCTGCTCCCCAGAAAAATCAAGCACTTCCGGCCCCACCCCCACCTCCCAGGAAGGGGAGAGAAAGCTAGAGATTGAGTTAATGATCAACCCTGTCAATATGATGAAGCCTCCATAAAAATCCCACAAGTTCAGAGAGCTTCCAGGTTGGTGAACATAGCCCATGTTGTGTGAGAGCAGGGCACGGTAACTCAAGAGTAGGCAGAAGCTCCTGCCCGGAGGACACTTCCAGACCTTGCCCTATAGATCTCTCTCTCTTGCTTTTTTAAAAAGATTTTATTTACTTACTTGACAGACAGAGATCACAAGTAGGCAGAGAAGCAGGCAGAGACAGAGGAGGAAGCAGGCTCCCCGCTGAGCAGAGATCCCGATTATCATGACCTGAGCCGAAGGCAGAGGCTTTAACCCACTGAGCCACCCAGGGGCCATGCCCTATAGATCTTTTTATCTAGCTGTCCCCCTATGTCCTTTATCATATCCGCAATACAATAAACTGGTCAATGTCCATGTTTCTCTGAGTTCTGTGAGCTGCTTCAGCAAGTGGTGGGACCCAAGGAGGGAGTCATAGAGCCGACTTATAGCCAGTGGCTCCAAAGTACAGGGGACAACCTGCGATTTGCAATTGGCTTCTAAAGAAAAGGCAGTCTCATGGGACTGAGCCTTCAACCTGAGGAGTCTGCGTTGTCTCCAGGTGGGCAATGCAAGAACAGAGTTAAATCATAGGACTCCAGGCTGGTGTCAAAGATCTGCTTGGTGTGGGAAACGCACACATGTAGTGTCAGAAATGAGGTGCAGTGGCTGTAGGAGAGTAAAGAAGGAAAACAGGAGGGCTTCTCCTCTTTGCTGAGCACATATTAAAATGACTGATTCACAGGCCTTCCCCTGGAGAGGCTGAGTCAGCAGTCCCTGGTCTGCACCCTTGGACTGGGCAGGTTTGGCCCCCTTGGCAAGAGGGGAGAGCACATCTGCCCACAGGCAGAAACCTGGCTTTGACCCTAGCTTGAATTAATCAGAATTGAAATAGTGCTGGACATTTATTAAGTTTACTGTTTTCTGGGTGTTGTGCTAAGAGCTGTATGTATATGTGTTTTCACATTTAATCCACCAACATCCTTATCAAGATGGTGCTACCATTGGGGTGACTGGGTGGCTCAGTGGGTTAAAGCATCTGCCTTTAGCTTGGGTCATGATCCCGGGGTCCTGGGATCGAGCCCTGCTTTGGGCTCTCTGCTCAGCAGAGAGTCTGCTTCCCCCTCTCTCTCTGCCTGCCTTTCTGCCTACTTGTGATCTCTGTCAAATAAATAAATAAAATCTTTAAAAAACAAAGAAAAGAAAAAAGATGGTGCTACCATTTTACCTACTTTTGCAGATGAGAGAACTGAGGTTTTGAGAGCAGACTGCATATGGTCAAGGTCACAGGACGAGTAGGTGGTAACACCAGGCCTCAACAGAAATCATTTTCCTAGAGGAGTCAGGGGCCTGGGGTCAAGTTCCCAGCTCTGCCATGGCTGGAGGCCTGAACCTCATCAATACAGTGGAGCTTAATTCTGCCTTGGCTGGAGTCAGGGTAGGACACTAAGGAGAAGGTTTGCAGACATGCTCCATAAAGTGGAGCTGACTATAGTTGGGCAATATGGCTTCCTTGGCAAATTTTACCTGCAGTTAGCACATTTGTAATTCAGGGGAACAGTTGCTGATAGAAAGGTGACTAAAAAACTTAGTTTCTGGATATGACACCAAAAGCACAGGCTGTAAAAGGAAAAGTACACCAGCAGCACTATGTCAAACTGAAAAGCTTCTGCAGAGCAAGGGAAATCAGCAGCAGCATGAAAAGGCAACCTGCAGAATGGGAGAAGTTATTTTACAGACCACATATCTGATGAGAGGTGATATGCATCATATAAGAAGAAACTCCTGCAATTCACTGGCATAAAAAAAAAAAAACCTGATTTTTGCCTAGAAATAACTAGGCAAAGGACTTAAATAGATATTTCTCCAAAGAAGACATACAACTAACCAACAGGCATATTAAAAGAAGCTCAACATCAACGACTCATCAAGAAAATGCAAATCAAAACCATTATCTACTAGGAGGGCCATTATCAAATTTAAGAAAAGAAGCAAGTGCTGGTGAAGATGTGGAGAAATTGGAACATTTCTGCACCATTGGCAGGAATGTAAAGTGGTGCAGCTGCTGTGGAAAACAGCCTAGGGGTTCCTCAAAAACTGAAAACTAGAACACCTATATTGTCCCATAATCCACTCCTGGGTATTTACCCCTAAAGAACTGAAAACAGAATATTTGCACTCCCATGATCATGCAGCATTATTCCCAAAAGCCAAGAGGTGGACACAACCAAAAGGTCAACTGACGAATGGGTAAGGAGATGTGGTATATACACACAGTAGAAAATTTTACAGCCTTTTTTAAAAGAGAAGAAAATCCTGCCATATGCTATAGCACAGAAGAAACTTGAGGACATTAAGCTAAGTGAAATAAGCCAGTCACAGAAGGCCAAATGAGGTTTGATTTCACTTCTTTGAGCTACCTGGAAGAGTCCAGCTTACAAGGAATGAAAAGTAGAAAGGTGATCGATCACCAGGAGCTGGAGGGTAGGGGACAGGGGTTGCTGCTGTTCAAGGAACATTGAGTTTCATTCACGCAAGCAGAAAGAGCTCCAGAGATGTTCTACAACAGTGTGCTTAAAGGGAAGGTACACAATAAAAGGTAAGAGAATAGATGTTGTGTTATGTGGTGTTTCTAAGCTAGTTCTAAACATTAAAAAATCATTAACACAATGGTTCAAAGTGATGGTGGTCCCCTAGCAGCCAGATAGGTAGGGAACCATGTTCCTAGAGTACTGTTCCACAGTAACCATGTTATAGAGTCTAACTTACTGAAAAACACTATAAAGAGTATAAACACATGCATCTGTCATAGTGAATACAAACATCCTAAGGGCAGGTGGTTAACACTGGGGGTATCCTAATCAAGAATCCACACCTGAGGTCCAGTTGCTGCTTAGTGTTGAAGAGATCCTAATCAGTGATGCACACTCCAGAGGCAGCCACTGCAGGCCTTGAGCTACAATTGGCTCAAGCAGCACTGTAAGGTTTCTTAATTGGCAGAGTGATCTTACAAAGAGAGGAAGTGGTGATACTGGTGCTCTCCAAGACATGGGTTTGGTTTAAAATATACTATAATCTCTCAGTCATCACCTGCACAAGGAAGAGTGTGAGCACCTGGCTAATCCAGCAGTCTGTACCCTTCAGAGTTCTAGAATTTCAGTTCTGTTCTGTCTCTGCCTGGGATGCCTTTTCTTTGGACAGTCAGACAGATCCTCTCACTAGAACACTGTTGTCACAGTGCCCGAAGGACAGAGAGCTAGGACTTTACAGGCTTAAGCACAAGTCAGATAACCGTTTTTGTGCCTGTCTGTTTATAACTGTGTATAGGACAGAATTCAATTATTTATTCAGCCAACAAATATTTATCAAACCCTACTATATGCCCAGCAGCATTCCAGATACTAGGAATACAACCACAAAACAATAAGGATATGACAAGGATTTTGGTCAGAGGCCTGCTCAGTTGTAACATACCTCCTCATGTCAAGGTTTTATGGAAGGCAACTCACAACTTGCACCCACCACTAATCATGTGGGGTCACCAACATCTCGCTAAAGGTGCCCATCAGCCCCAAATGGTCAAATTAACTTAAGCTGGCTCACAACAAACCACTGCAAGAAAATGCTGACATATAGGAATCTTTCATGCTGAGATGGGCATGTCTCTATCTTCTCTTAGCTGACTGGAGAGCTCTGGTCCAGGGAGAAACTGGGAGCTGTCTGTCCCTCCTTCTGGAGAAACTGGGAAAGGATCCAGCATGCTGCCTGGACCACCCACTGCCAACTCTGAAAACTGCCTTTTCCTTTATCTGATCCTTCTGCAATTCTTCTCTATGTAGACAGCTATGAACAGGGTAGGGGGAGTCATCCCCAGTCCTTTTCCAAATGTCAGACTGACACAGGATGCTAATAGTTTCAGTCGGTCCTCACACAGACCTCACCACTGGAGCCCTATGACACCCTTTGTTGGAAGTGAAGTGTATGATAATAATAGGATCAGAACCCAATACTCTGTTAGTTGCTTTGGCACTAACATTTTTCTCCCCGTGCTTCTAGCCATATTCTGTGAAATTATTCTACTTTGTCTTCCTCTTCAGCTTTCCTTGATTCTGATCCAAAACTTTCCTCCTGAGCCTTTTCTGCAGCCTCTAGCACACTGCCCTATAAGCCTTCAACATCCAACCATGCCTACAGATCCACTATTGCTATAACTCTGACCCCTTATAGTTCTGAATATATCAGATGACATTGAGTAATGCTTCCTGTTGAGTCATCTGGTAAACCATTTACATGTTCTAAAGCATAGGTGAGGCAGCCATAGGGAAAAAGGTCAAGATTCAGAGGTGTATGGTGGGGAGTGGGAGTAGATTGAGGGAGGGCTTGAAAGATCCTGCACAAAGAAGCAGGTACTATAGTAATCAAGACTTTGGCTCTAGACTTACTTGTCCTTACAGAAGGTAAGATAATGTGAGAGCCAGTGAGCTTAGCAATATCCTAAAAGATGAAAGTATGGGGTTGTCAGGAAGGACAGGATGAAAGGATAAGTCTACTAAACCTTGAAAGGAGATCTACCAATTTCCAGTCATTATTAAAGGCACATTAGAACAGAGGGTCTACAGCCTTAAGGGCTCATAGGGCTCATCCAGTTTAATACCCCCACATTTGTAAAAGGAGAGGTAAAACCTCAACAAAACCTCCCCACTCCCAGAATTTAACAAATAAAAGTACAGAACACTTAGTTAAATTTGAGCTTTAGGTAAACAACAAACAGTTTTTTTAAATTGTCTATCCTATATTTTATCTATTTTATATGGCAACCCTACCTCTCTCCACAAAGGTTACTTTCTCAGTTAACAACAGACCCAGATCTAGAATTTTGGCCTTCTGTCTTTCAAGAGGACAAGAATGAATGAGTGCCCTAGGAGTCCCTCACCACACCTGAGAGGTTAAGTCTAATCCACTACCCCTGCTTATTGATCCTTGCACCGTCATAAGAAACTTGATTTATAAAAAAGAAGAAAATCCATTAAAGGGGCTCTTTACCTTTTTAATTATGACATATCCAGCATTGGTTTGGGGATCTGTGTCAACCCCCAGTCGTCCATCACTGTCTCCCTGTGTAATACGGTATAGGATTTTAGAACTCCCAGTGAATGGCTCATCAGCATCTGTGGCCTGGATGGTCAAGATGGTGGACCCAACAGCTGTGTCTTCAGCAAGGGTTAGGATTCCATACTAAGAAAAAAATAGGGGAAAGAAATGAGAATGTCCACTGTCATCAAACATAATTGTCAAGGGGCAAATCTCTTTGGATTCACAATGAACACAAATCATAGTTTACATCAACACTTACCAAGCATGTTTTTTTTACTGCTAAATACATGGCCATTGATTTTGACATCTGTCATCTTCATAGACTGATATCCATTGCACCAAGAAACATGTCTTGGGGAGCTACTGGTAGGATTTTAATACAGATTCCCCTTCTCATATCCAATATGTTTATTAACTACAATTATTATACTAGTGATGATATCAATAAACAGCTACTATGTACTGAGTACCTAAATTGCAGCAGGCACTTCACACATATATTCTTTTAGTTCATCTGTAACCCACCAAGGAAGAGAGGTTAAGAGCCTGAACTTTGGAGTCAAACAGCCTGGGGATGAACCCTCGGCTTGCCGCTTAGTAGCCCGGTGACCTGAAGTAAGTCACCTCATTTCCTCAAGTCTCAATTTCATCATCTGTCAATGGAAATAATATCAATACAACCAACGTCCTATTTGCCGTGGTGACTGAGAGAGATAAAGCATGTAACCCCCCTGAATGCCTGATACACGGTAAGGACTCAGGAAAGATAAGCAACAAAGCACCCTATCAAGTCATCTCCATTTGGCAGGAAAGCAAAGGATTAGAGAAGTAAACCCTAGCCAGGAGCTCATAGCCAGTGAGTCCAAGAATTGGAACTCAGGTCCATGCTGGTCCAACTCCAAAGCCGGTGTTCTTGCTCATTGGCCCACACCAACCCCCACCACTGCACTGAAAATCCCCCAGATTATCTCTGTCAGCATCACGATGGTAAAGATGCTACCAGGCAGGGCCCAGAGGGAGGCCTGGGGCAATGACAGATGCCTACATGCTCTCTCTAGGGCCCAATTTGCTTTCCAACTCCCAAAGCAGGATATTCTTATCCTCAGCATAAAACCACTATCTTGATGGAACACAAGAAAACCACAAGCCAGGGAAGGGCTCATGGAGACTAAGAAGGAATGGGATCTTTATCTCATGCCTGAGGGACCCCAGCGCCTGCAACCCCTTCCATTCAGTCATACCTCTTGCTGCCCAAACCCTCTCATATATCAATTCCCTTTCTTTGTCACAGCTTTGTCCCTATTTTGATTTTATAATCATCATCACAAGGCTCTGGGCTGTCCCTTAAATGACTTCAAACATGACACATAACAATCTAGCCAAATGGGTTTCTCTCTGCTCCAGAAGAAATAGAGACCTCCCTTTTAAGGGAAGCTATGGTAAAATCACCCCAAGTTTTAAGCCCACATCAAAATAAGTGAATGTTTTTCTTGATGTTCTCTCAACTGATCTTTTTTATCCTACTCTTTCTGCCCAATTTTCCTAATTCTTGCAAATGTCTTAAGCACATTCTTCTTTGGCTTAACTGAGAGGTCAGTTTTCCTTCTCTCTTTCTCTTACCCAGTTATTGCAAAAAGAGTTTAAATCACCAATATTCCAAATATTGAGTTTTTGACTGAAAATGCTTGTTTGAGACCTAGCGGTAATCCATTCACTGTCACAAATTATATAAGGACAAAATGCAAGTAGCCATTCAATTCATTTAAATTTGACAAAGATGGCCATTGCAGCTTTGAAGCATGCCCTTGGAAGAAATGAGCCATTGGTAGAAGTTTATAAGCAGATGTTGAATTCTGTTGTTCCCTGAAGATTTCCACTGAAGATGGTGCCTGGGTTTGTCACCAGTGTGCTGACTGAAGCTACCTTTAAAGACTGGGATTTTTCCTAACTACTCGCTGTGACTTTATCCCAAATGTCAGGGTCAAGTAATATGAACAAAGAAAAAACAACAGATGAAAACTACTCACATCTGATTTTTCGAAGATGGGGATCTGGTCATTGATATCAATAACATGGATCTGCACATCACAGAGGGTTTTGAAATCTGAAAATCAAAGTCATATCACAAAAATATTCATCAAATATCATGTGTTAAAACAATAAATCTGTAAGAAACACATTGGCAAGCAAAGTGACAGTCACAGCCACAATTCTGCCATGGACATGCAGTGTTTGTGGGGACAGGATTCTCTGCTCCCCACCTGCTTCCCACAAGCAGGTCATCAAAAGGAGGCTGGAGAAAGTTCTAAGAGAAGCTTCCCTGGGTATCTGTCCCTTCCCAGGGAAGGCTTGCTCCTCATCAAGACTGGCTGGACTCTTTTGTTTGTTTTTGTTTTTGTTTTTGTTTTTCCTGTGAAGCAACCTCTCTTTTCTAACTAGTGAAACTTATGTAGCCTTCAAAACCTAATGTAAAAGCGCCTTTCGAGAAAGCCTTCCCTGAGTTGCCCAGCCAGCTGTCTTTCCTTCTCTGAACACTTCCAGCCCTTACCATGATGTATCTCCTCTGTCCTCTACACCGAGAAGGTCGAGTACCTGTTCCTCCAAATGTGTTCCTCTTGAAGGGCCTGGCTACCCAGACTGTTGGAGGTAAGAAGGGGTCAGAAGGAGCTCATAGAAAATGACATAGGCTTTGAGGGGTGAGTTTGACAATTCAAAGATCTAATCTGAGAGAGCAGGTTCAAGCTAGGGCCAAGATGAGCACAGAATACAGGTGGGGATGGGGTGCCCAGGAAAATATCCAGTATGAGAAACAACATGACAGGTTCTTTGTTGGGGTCACCATGGCTCCAAGCCATGATATACTGTGTTGTATAATAGCTAAGACTCAGGGCTCAGGAGTCCCACTGTTGAATTCTGACTCTGCCACTTATCAGACATCTGAAAGCTTGTCAGATTGTGTGTCATTTGAGTTCTCTGTGCCTTAGTTCGTCTATCTATAAAGTATAGATAACAACAGAACTGGGGTTCTTGTTATAATACAAATTGTCAGCACTCTCTGTGTACCAGGCACTGTATTAAGTGCTTTACCAGCATTACTCATTTCATTGTCATACGGGTTTCATGACTTAGGCACTATAATCATCCTCATTTCGTTCATGAATGAGGAAGCACAGGATAGAGAAGTTAGGTAACCTAACCGAGGTCACACAGCTAACTAGTGGTCAAGCCAGAATTCAAATCCACCTGCTCCCTTCGCCCTCCCTGTCCACTCTCCACCCTCTACCCAACTCTGTGTCTCTGGAAGCTGACCCGAGTAACTGCATCTGGACATCCTGGCTGCTGCCAATGGCAGCCCTGACCAGGAGAGGGGAGGAGGGGCAGAAAGAGAGAGGTCGGGGGTAGTTTCCCCCAGCAGCCTCTTCTGCAGGCAAAAGTAGAGGGCATGTTCCTTTGGGGAATGCACCTTCGATTGCCCCTTCACACCGCAGTGGAGGGAGGCTGTCCTTTGCACTTCACACCTCCATTTGGTTTCCCTTAACCCTGCCCACAACCTTTAAAAATCCCTTCTTTAAACTCTCTTCTTGGTTATTCCTTTCGAGGAACTGCTTCCTACTGGGATCTTGACAGATGCATTCAGGCAGTCTAACTCCAGAGATGGTGTCCAATGCACCAGACAGGAGGCCAGGCTTGGGATCTAACTGAATTATAATAGTGGATGCTGATTAAAGCAGGGGTCAATCCTCAGAACATTTGAGGACAACAAGAATGACTAACAAGGGTCAGGGCGGGGTTGGGGGAGGTTTCCAGGACCTGAACTCACTGGCTCCTTGCTCTCCCCAACTCACTTGGGGAGAGATGCCTGGGTGGCTCAGTTG
>RCUC01127763.1:0-23969 GCA_003697995.1 Taxidea taxus jeffersonii
TTTTTTTTTTTCCTGCATGGAGGCTAGATGAAATGAATGAATAAGAACATTCATCTTCCATTGCCATTACTACTAAAGTAATCAGCTCTTTTCTAAGGAGAGTTACCTAGTGCCCAGGTATTTGAGATTCTCTTGTTCAACACAAAGAAAATGTAGTCCGTTATCGGATATATGATCTTGGTCAAATAGTAAAGGTCAGTGCATGGAGCATAGGATTTTTAAGGGCTGTACAATTTGCTCATGTAATAGAGATTCAAATGTTATAAAGAAATTTTCCAAGATTTTACTGTCTGCCCTCTCCCTAGAGGTGCTTAAGCTGCAAAAATATAATTATGTTAATTGCTGAATGTGTGCAATTGCATGTCCACTGCCATTGTGGATTTACATGGTTGACAAAGATAACTCTTATGTTCATAGGTGTTGTGATGCCAGCTAAGCATTCATGGCTGTTCATATCTACATGAATGGGTAAAGAAGTTCATGTTTAGTAGGGAAAAGAGCTTCCATATGGGGAATCAGGCACTCTCCATGTTGGCGAAAATGAAAAGTGGCATACGTGTTTTGGAGGGAAATTCAGCTATATATTACAAACTATTGTTTAAAATTGCCTTGCTTGCTGCCCTGTATCAGGATTTTCAGACTTGGCATTTAAATGGAGGTAGCATGTTCACAATACCTAATGGTAGATAAAAAAAGAGCTTTTTTAAGTTTTAGCATCTCGAATTATATTACATTTCTTCCTCTTAATTCTTAGGTATTTTCTTAAAGTACTTTATCTGCAGTTAACACTAATAAGGGATTGGCTCTGAGGATGGCTAACCAGAGCAGCCTTTAATCTTAAAAGGCTGGTATAACCAATTTGGGAAAACATTTGGCAGTTTCTTACAAATTAAATGTACACCTTTCCTTTGACTGAGCAATACCACTAGTAGGTGTTTATCCAAGAGAAATGCAAACATGTGTCCATGCAGAGACCTTTACATGAATGTTCATAGCAACTTTATTCCTAACAGCCCAAAATGAGAAAAAAAAAAAAACACACACCTGAGTGTCTATCAGCAGGAGAATGGACAAACTGTGACCATCCATATGATGGGACTCAGCAATAAAAAGAAATGAACTTCTGATACCACATGGATGAATCTGAAAAGCATTATCCTAAGATAAAGAAGATAGACACAAGAGTATATTCTGTATGATTATATTATATGAAGTTTTCAAAAAAAATTTAAGCTCAGTTAGCCAACTTATAATACATCATTAATTTCAGATTTAATGTTCAATAATTTATCAGTTTCATATAATAGCCAGTGCTCATCATGTCACCTGCCCTCCTTAATGCCCATCATCCAATTATCCCACTCCCCAACCCATCTCCCCTCCAACAGCCCTCAGTTTGTTTCCTATAGTTAAGAGTCTCTCATGATTTTCATTCCTCTCTGATGACTTCCCATTCTTTTTTCCCTCAATTCCCTATGGTCCTCTGCCCTGTTTCTTATGTTCCGCATATGAGTGAAACCATATGATAGTTGTCTTTCTCTGATTGACTTATTTCGCTCAGCATAATACCCTCCAGTTCTATCCACGTCTAAGTAAATTGTTAAGTATTCATCCTTTCTGATGGCTGAGTAATATTCCATTGTGTGTGTGTGTGTGTGTACACACACACACATATATATACATATATATGTATATATACACACACACACACACACATACATACATATCTTCTTTATCCATTCATCTGTTGATGGACATCTTGGCTCTTTCCAAAGTTTGGCTATTGTGAACATTGCTACTATAAACATTGAAGTGCAGTTGCCCTTTCAGATCACTACATTTGTGTCTTTGGGATAGATACCTAGTAGTGTAATTACTGGGTCGTAGGGTAGCTCTATTTTTAACTTCTTGAGGAATCTCCATACTGTTCTCCAGAGAGGCTGTACCAGCTTGCATTCCCACAAACAGTGTAAGAGGGTTCCCCTTTCTCCACATCCTTGCCAACATTTGTTGTTTCCTGTCTTGTACATGAAGTTTTTAAAAAGGCAAAACTAGTCTCTATTGAAAAATAACTTCAGGTGTCCTGGGTGGCTCAGTTGGCTAAGTGTCTGCCTTCAGTTCAGGCCATGATCCCAGCATCCTAGGATGGAGTCCTGCATTGGCTCCCTCTTCAGTGGGGAGCCTGCTTCTCCCTTTGTCCCTCCTTCCACTTGCATCTTCTCTCTCTCTCTAATAAATAAATAAAATATTTAAAAGAAATAAAAGAAAAATCACTTCAGTGGTTGCCTGGGGTTTAGGAACTAAGGTTGACTGGGAAAGGGCATGAAGTTACTTTCTATAGATGGAAACATTCTATATCTTGAAAGGAGTATGGGTTATATGGATGTATCCATTTGTCAAAACTCATTAAAATACATACTTCAGGGGTGCCTGGGTGGCTCAGTGGGTTAAAGCCTCTGCCTTCAGCTCAGGTCATGATCCCAGGGTCATGGGATCGAACCCCGCATCGGGCTCTCTGCTTAGCAGGGAGCCTGCTTCCTCCTCTCTCTCTCTGCCTGCCTCTCTGCCTACTTGTGATCTCTGTCTGTCAAATAAATAAAATCTTAAAAAATATATATATACACTTGAGGTCTGAGTATTCAATACATATGAATTTTACCTTCTGCTTAAAAATAAATATTTATTTATTTATAAAAAAGAGTTTGCAATTTTTCCTTGGCCAGTTGCAAGCTTTACTCAATTTTCAGCTTGAAACAAATAAAAATTTGAAGTTTATATTCAAACATTCATTACTTGTTGGATATTACATACTTTGCCCTTTCTTTAAATCTTGGAGCATGACATTACTAAGCAAAAGCATTAATCACGAAGAACCAAGATAAAATGCATTATGTAAAATCAGCCTCCCTCTGAGTATACCACATTCTGTGCACAGCACAGTTCTGAACGGTGAGCTCGCTTTCCCCCAAATGGTAGTAAGGGCAGGAGGTCTCCATCAGATTATGACAGACAAAGAACATCCTTTATTTTAGAATCACATTGTACTTGTATATGGTCTTTAGAAGTTGTTCAGGAAACACTCTACATTCCTTCAGGACTTGAACATTGACCTTTTGCTGTGCTAACACATGTTGTCTGCCTAGATAGTAACTTCTATTGGCCGCAGTGTTAAATCTCTGGATTTTATTCCTCTGCAGCCTGGAGAGGTTGTTGGAAGAGAGGGAGGGGAGGTTTGTGGCCTGGAATAAATTTTCTTGAGAGCATCCTTTAAAGTGTTTACCCCTGTCTATTATTTTATTTTAAACACCACTGGCATGATGTATGTCTCATGTTGTGATTCCTCTAAAAAAGAAAAAAAATTCTGATTCTCATCGACTCTAGGATTTCTCTCTCTACCCCACATCTTCATCCCCCTGTTTCCCTTTGTTTCCAAATAAGAAAGTCCAGTAACTATTGGGCCTGCAATCCTGTGAGCACTCACCAATCCAAAGATAAACTCTCAACAGTGAAATGACCTTGAATGAACCTCAGTGAGATTAGTCAGGAGAAAGGATTAAACACGTTTATGTGAGTGCAGTGCTGAGAGAAATGAAGAGAGAGCAAGGTGGCACCATTTCCTGGGATCCAATGGCTTCCTGGTGTAAGAAGTGTGGGCAGCAAGACCCCAGATACTTACCTTATACCTCGATGCGGATCACAGAGGCAGAGATGAGGGCTTACCACCATTTCCTGGGAAGTTGCACCAGGCTAGAATATATGGCAGAACAAGGTACTGTGAGAGCAGTGATGCCTTTCTTTTATTTATATTTCATTATTTATCCTCATTCTCTGTGGAATAATGACTTAACTAACAAATTTTATATTAAAAGAATTTACTTACAATACTATTTCAGGTTTACTGAGGAGTTTAAAAGGGCTTTTTATTTTATTTTATTTTATTTTTTTAAAAGATTGTATTTATTTGACAGAGATAGAGACAAAGAGGGCACAAGTAGACAGAGCAGCAAGCAGAGAGAGAGGGAGAAGCAGGCTCTCTGCTGAGCTGGGAGCCCGATGTGGGGCTCGATCCCGGGACCCAAAATAAAAGGGCTTTTCAAAAAGCATTAATCAGCTATTAACAATATTGTAGATGGTCATTTATTGAAAAATTCATGTTAAAAAGAGATGGCCAAATATTCTGAAAAAATCAGGTTGCAGGATGGAATGTGCAATATGAATCCATCTTAAGAGCATATATATCAGGGTGCCTGGGTGGCTCAGTGGGTTAGTAATGCCTCTGCCTTCAGCTCAGGTCATGATCTCAGGGTCATGGGATCGAGCCCCACATCGGGCTCTCTGCTCAGCGGGGAGCCTGCTGCCTCCTCTCTCTGCCTGCCTCTCTGCCTACTTGTGATCTGTCTGTCAAATAAATAAAATCTTAAAAAAAAAAAGCATATATATCTCTACATAAATATGTGTATTGACTATTATACATCAGTGAGATCACTGTTTCATTTGAGGTGAAGGAGTGATAAGGAATTTTATTTTTCTTATTTTTGCTGTTTTTTTATTTTAAAAAATAACCAACATATATTGCTTTCATAAGATGAAAATAAGAATCCAGATAAGAACTCATGTTCCTGAAGAAAAATGTTAAGTCTGAAAAAAGTGTTAAATCTGAAATGCTGGGCGTCTGGGTGGCTCAGTGGGTTAAAGCCTCTGCCTTCAGCTCAGGTCATGATCTCAGGGTCCTGGGATCAAGCCCCACATCCGGCTGTCTGCTCAGCGGGGAGCCTGCTTCCCCCTCTCTCTATGCCTGCTGCTCTGTCTACTTGTGATCTCTGTCTGTCGAGTAAATAAATAAAATCTTTAAAAAAAAAATCTGAAATGCTAAGACTTCATTTTCAAACATATGAACTAATAACAGACTGGTGGTTTAAGAGTAGAAAAAATAAAAACAGTTCCCTTCAGCGGGCTGGCTGAGAAGGAACAGCATTTCTGAGTATGCCTTATTTGTGTTTGGAAGCCAATAAGACACATGCTTTAAGAGCTGAAGCAACTACTTGTTTCTAAGACTACTTTTTTATGGATGGGCTTTTAGATATTACCCCATCCCCACCCATCCCCACCCCTGCCTTTTTTTTTGCCTTGAAAATGTTTAAATACATTCATTCCCCTTGGATCACAAACTAGAAAAAGCGATTAAACAACTGTCTTTGTCTTTCTTTATTCATCTTTACTTATATTTGGAATCTGAAGAGAGGAATTACTGAATAGAGAAGTATGCTCTATCATTATTACAGTATAGTTTCTGAATTCATGCTTATAGTATACATCATATACTTATATAGGCTATAATACATATATAATACATATAATACATACATATAATACATTGTCTTATCAAAGGCAAGGAGTACCATGTATTTGCTACTTAAGGAAGAACAACTTATTAATCAGGTTTTTAAAAAAAGATTTTATTTGACAGAGACACAGTGAGAGACGGAACATGAGTAGGGGGAGTGGGAGAGGAAGAAGCAGGCTTCCTGCTGAGCAGGGAACCTGATGTGGGGCTTGATCCCAGGACCCTGGGATCACGACCTGAGCCAAAGGCCAAAGGTTATTGACTGAGCCACCCAGGCACCCCTGTTAATCAGATTTTGCTTTCCATTCTTAAAACCCATAGATGCTCACCTGTGCACGCACACAGATCCTACAGGGCTTGAATTCAAGTGTAAATTATTGCCCTGATTTTTACTAAAGTTGAATCACAAGAGCTTTACAGTTTTTTGTTTTTTTTTTTAATTTTTTTTTTTTTTTTAGGATTTTATTTATTTATTTGACAGACAGAGAGCACAAGTAGGCAGAGAGGCAGGCAGAGAGAGGGGGAAGCAGGCTCCCCGCTGAGCAGAGAGCCCGATGTGGGACTCAATCCCAGGACCCTAGGATCACGACCTGAGCCGAAGGCAGAGGCTTTAACCCACTGAGCCACCCAGGTGCCCCGAGCTTTACAGTTTTGTTAGTAGTGAGGAGAGGAAGTAATTTGAAAGATTATGAAGAATTTCTGAATTCTAAACTCACAACACTATGTACATGTTGTTGCTTTTCTTCTTCCCCCCACTATAAAAGCTTATAAAATGTTTGCCTACATGCTCTAGCTGTCAATCATTTTATTCTGTTTGTGACTCAAGACCTCTATGAGTATTTTAATGCAGGTTTTGGGAGTGTCTTAAAGGCCTTTTTGATATGACTGCAATCTGACATTCATTCCCTGGCTATATTTATTCCAGGAATTGTCTGATCATAGTTTGTGTTTGTTTCATGTGGTTGTTAAATTGACAACCACATGATTTGATGGCTTAAAACAGCAGAAATTCATTTTTTCATAGATATAGAGGCCAGAGGTCCAAAATCAAGGTGCAGGTCTCTGGAGGTTACAGCGGAAATTTATTTCCTTGGCTCTGGCAGGCTCTGGTGCCTCTAGGCCTGTGTTGGCTTGTGACTGCAACATTCCAGTCTCAGCCTCCCTCTTCACATGGCCTTCTCCTCTGTTTCCCTTTCTCTCTTTTTAAAAAAAATTATTTTGTGGGGGAGGGGCAGAGAGAGAATGTCCAACAGACTCTCCGCTGAGTGTGGAGAATATGAGAATATATATGATTGCATTCTGGGCCCACCCAGACAATTCAAAATAGACTCTGCCTCTCAAGAGTCTTAACTTAGTCACGTCTGCAAGGACCCTCTTTCCACATAAGGCAGTGTTCACAGGTACTAGGATTAGGACATGGTCTTATCTTTTGGGGGGGCTCTATCCAGCCTGCTCTTTTTTTTTTTTTAAGATTTTATTTACTTATTTGACAGACAGAGATCACAAGTAGGCAGAGAGACAGGCAGAGAGAGGAGGAAGCAGGCTCCCTGCTGAGCAGAGAGCCTGATGTGGGGCTCGATCCCAGGACCCTGAGATCATGACCTGAGCCTAAGGCAGAGGCTTTAACCCACTGAGCCACCCCTGCTGAGAGCAGGCCCTCAGCCTGCTCTTTATATTCTAGGAAGATAAACCCTTTATCAACTATATATGCAGTACATTTTCTAATTTGTTGCTATTTTTTGACTTTGTTCAAGGTATGTTTGACCTGCCAAAGTGGTTTTTAAATTAACTTCATCAGCCTTTCTTTTTTTTTTTTTTTTTAAGATTTTATTTATTTGACAGAGAGAGATCACAAGTAGGCAGAGAGGCAGGCAGAGAGAGAGAGAGAGAGGGAAGCAGGCTCCCTGCTGAGCAGAGAGCCTGATGCGGGACTCGATCCCAGGACCCCGAGATCATGACCCGAGCCGAAGGCAGCAGCTTAACCCACTGAGCCACCCAGGCGCCCTCATCAGCCTTTCTTATTGGTATTTCTGCCATACTTTGAAAGGCTGTTCTGATTCTGGTATTATAAAAATATTTTCCTATATTTTCTTCTAGTATTGTTACGGTTTCATTATTTAATCTTTTTGTCCTTTTGGCAAGAAGTGAAAATATGGATACACTTAAACATTTTGAAAATAATAAAATAACCTTACATAGCACCTGCTATATACGAGGAATTTTTCTTAAGTTCTCTAGCTATATTAACTCAGTTTTTACAATGACTAGATCAGGTGGGTGTATTATAATTTCCTCCATTTTCAGATCAAGAAATTAAAGTACAGGGATGTCAAGCAACTTGCACGAGATTAGTCTGCTGGAAGTGGTAGAGCCAAGATTGGAACCTAGGCATTGTGGTACCAGAGGTGATGCTGTTAATCACTGTACTTGATGACCTTTAGTGACCAGCGGATTGACCCAACACTACTTGTTGAATAATAGCCCTCTGGCCCCATGTGAAATGCCACTTTTATCATATACTACATGCTTATTTATATTTTGACCTGATTGTAATCTCTGTTTTGCTCCTGAGTCTTTCTGAACTCAAAACAATTTCTATCAGACTTGTTTCACAGTGAAAGAGAAAGGTCAACTAAGGGGACTTTATGAGCAGAATTTCAGTGCAAACCAACAATGCATGACAATAACATGGGTGTGTGTGAGAAATCTATTGTAGTATCCTTGAGATGATAGCTCAAAGGACTGAATGATCAATTTAATTAGCTTCTGTTAAATCTCTTAAATACAAACTGCTTTCACATGGTATTTTAATTAAGTAAGTTAGATAATGTGCATAAAGCATATAGTTCAGTGCCCAGTAGGCAGTAAGTGTTCAATAAATGGTAGAATTAATCCTCACAGTGGCTCTCCAAGGAAATGAACTATTATTCATTCCTGTTTTACTGAGGGAGACCCTGATGATAGAGGGGCTGTTTAGTGGCAGAGCTCAGAGGCAAGTCCAGTTCTTTTCATTCTGTTTCCATACCTGAATGAATGAATGAATGAATCAATCAATCAATTGAGAGGGGAAGGAAGGAATGTTTGCTAGAGCTTCCAGGACTTATTCTTAAACAAAAATAAAATTGTTTATCCATCATATTGCTAAAACATCTATAATCCTACCATTTTGATTCTTTTTTTTAAAAAAGATTTTATTTATTTATTTGACAGACAGAGATCACAAGTAGGCAGAGAGGCAGGCAGAGAGAGAGGGGGAAGAAGTCTCCCTGCTGAGCAGAGAGCCTGACAGGGGGCTTGATCCCAGGACCCTGAGATCATGACCTGAGCCGAAGGCAGAGGCTTTAACCCACTGAGCCACCCAGGCGCCCCCATTTTGATTCTTTTGTGTGAAGATTTTTTTTTTTTCTAGGAGCTTTAGAAAGAAAGTGTAGAAACTTTTGGAAGGATGCAACATTAAATGATTATTACTCATATCAGGTCTTCTCATCTCTTCATTGTATACCGTATTATATTGTTTTGCCCAAGGCAAACTGCTTCCAGACCTTAAACTTGGTCTGAATGGGCCAAGAATGAGAGGGCATAGGCATGAAGGAGCCCCTCCCCTGCCCAGCACTGTGGCAGGCTTGAGGTGGATATGTGCAGGAAGGAGAGGTAAACAGGTTCTCAGGCCAGGGTTTTGTTTCTCAGGGTGCTGACCTCACAATCAGCACAGAAGGAAAAGTTTACACCATCTAGGTTTCTGTTTTAAGAATACTTTGAACACACAGAGATGATTATTTTTACTGAATGATAAAAGAAGCAGACAGCAAACAACCCAAATAAAAACATTTTTTTTTCCTTCCCTGAGCTGTATTTTCATAAGCAACAGGAAAGGACCAAGAATAGTCTCAGGCTTTGGAATCAGTTGTGCTGGCTTCTCTGTTGGATCAGCAGCACCAGGAGAACTTGTTAAAATGCCCCACCCTGGGCCTACGAAATCAGAATCTGCATTTGAAAACCCATGTGATTTATATGTCCATCATAATTTGAGAAGCACTGCTCAGGGCGAGGTATTGATTAAAATGCAGGTGGGGCATTTGAAATCCAGTGTTATAACAGGGAGCCTTATGGGAAGGAGGGATTAAGTAGTTTCATAAATTTTCTCAGTTTCCTGTAGGGCCTTGATTGCTTTTTGTTCAGAATACCCCAGGCTGCAGAGCTCAGTTTCATCTGTCCTGGAGTTATGAAGGGCTACAGGAGAATGTCCTCTCCAGCTACTGTTGCTAAGGAAACTCATTTCATAGAAATGTCTACCTCTGCAGTGCTTGGCTTATACAAGGGTACAGTGTGAACTGTCAGCAGAAATTAAGGAGCTTTAAAAAAAAATGTATCAAGGGGCGCCTGGGTGGCTCAGTGGGTTAAAGCCTCTGCCTTCGGCTCAGGTCATGGTCCCGGGGTCCTGGGATCGAGCCCCACATGGGGCTCTCTGCTCTGCGGGGAGCCTGCTTCCCCCTCTCTCTCTGTCTCTGTCTGCCTCTCTGCCCACTTGTGATCTCTGTCAAAAAAAAAAAAAAAAAAGTATCAACTCTGCAAAGGAAAGAAGGATGAAATGGGATTTAGGTAAGTATTAAGAGAAATGCTATGCTTAGTAGTATCTTACCATTCTCAAAGCAGTTTTATTTTTTATTTATTTTTTTTAAGATTTTTTTATTTGTTTATTTGACAGAAAGAGATCACAAGTAGGCAGAGAGGCAGGCAGAGAGATGGGGCAGGGTGAGCAGGCTCCCCGCTGAGCAGAGAGCCTGATGTGAGTCTTGATCCCAGGACCCTGGGAGCATGACCCTAGCCGAAGGCAGAGGCTTAACCCACTGAGCCACCCAGGCGCCCCTACAGCAGTTTTAGACAGGTACTGCAGAGCCTGGGACAAGAACACGAACGGAGGCCCACATGCCACAGTTAAATAAAATATGTTTTATCTTCCTACCTACCTTACAAACATACTGTCATAAGAACAAAATTAAGATATGTATAAAGCAGTGGTTTTTATCTGAGTAAAAGTCAGAAAATAGCAAAGATGACAAAACTGAATTATTCAATGTGTCTGAGTGTTGTGTTGATGGACCTGTGAAATTTGGGTGCGGAGTAAAGGTATCTGTAATCTGTAAATCATTAATTAATCCATGAAATACATATATTTTTTTTCTTGCCAGCAAGATTTTTCATGTCAGCAAAAGCACTGTTGTTATGATTGAGATTTTCACATAACTTGAGCTCTCTTGAGAGCAGTGACCTGAAGTCAATGTGATTTAAGTGTTGTAATTGTGTTCAAGGAATTCACGTTTTGGAAGGAAGAAAGAAGGTTGATGCTTGGTAGTGCTTGGCCTGAGATTTCATCAGATGAGCATCTACAGCATTCATGCCATGTGAGAGGAAGGATTTGACATGATAATTAATTTGTCTCTTCTCTTACTAAGCACTTCTGCGACTCCAGTCCTCCCAGAGCTCAGAAGCAGTGTCTGTCCCTGATGTCACCCGTGGCACAGCTCACAAACCGGTGTAGCATTGGATGCGGTCTCCTTTTCTTTTGAAGATATAGACCAAGAGAGTGGCGAAGTACTTCCCTGGGGCTCTAGTGGTGTTAAGAGGGTAGATGTACAGGGCTGCAGTAGGCTCTGTTAGCCCGGAACACCGGATTGCAAGTGACAAAGCCCCCCCTGTGGTCTTTAACACACATATTTATGGGCGGAAGAGCCGTGAGATGTGGCGCTCTTGAAAGTGTGGGGCCTGGACCAGAGGTCACAAGGAAATTTGGGGGTGACGGGAATGTCTCATATCTTGACCTGTCTGATGGTTACATGAGTGTATATATTTATCAGAATTCATCAAACTGTACACTTAAGATCTGTACATTGTACTGCATGTAAATTATACTTCAATAAAATCCTATTAGCATGAAAAATAAAGGCTACCAGAACATACTTTTCTCTATGTAAGCTGAAGAGGGTAACCACAATATGATTCCATTACTCTAACACAACTATTTCAAGTATTCTTTTTTCATATGGCTGTACACATATGCACAAATACACCACATGTTTTCTTTCTCTTTTAACTTGTCTACAATCCTACCTCACATGTGGTTTTTATGTCCTTGATATGATATCTTAAATCTTTTTCTATGGAGATGGTTTTCACAATCATATAATATTTGCTTTCATTTTTTTCACTCTTTTTTATAAAAAGGATTTTATTTATGGAGAGAGAGAGAGAGAGCACACCCACAGAGGGAGAGGGAGGAGCAGACTCCTTGATGAGCAGAGAGCCCAATGTGGGACTCAATTCCAGGACCTTGAGATCATGACCTGAGCGGAAGGCAGCTGTTTAACCAATTGAGCCACCCAGGCACCCCTCATTTTTTCACTCTTATTAATAATATTCTGGTCTACCTTTTTATGTATCAAGTTTTTATTTTACTATTTTGTTGGCATAAATTTCCAGATATAGGATGAATGGGCAAAGGATTATGAAGATTTTAATGACTGTGTATTGAAGCTGTGTATGTATCGGTTAAGATGTTGGGCTTTGGAGTTCAGAATGAGATGGATTCAAATTCTGGCTCTACTTAATCTTGGATGAGCTACTGTAAATCTAGTTCAGTATTGCCCCTAACATCCTTTTGAGGATTAAATGAGATGCTGCATACAAAGGGTTTGGTATGTAGCTACACAATAATCACTGGATAAAATACTGTGAAACTACTTTCTAAAAGGGCCCTACCAGCTTCACTCACCAAGGGTATGTACAGGTTCTGGTTTTCCAACAAAATCCCAGCATTGGATGTTAGAATCTCGGTTATTTTATGGGTGAATGAGATATTCTATTGCTGTTTTAATGGCATTATTTGACTAATAAGAAGTTGGACATTTTTCAGTGTTCTTTTAAAATTCTGAATTTCTCCTTCAAAAAAAATTCTTCCACCTGCATTTCTATTGCTTTTTATCATCATTAAATTTATGGACGAGACTTCAGTGCTATCTTATGGTTCAGGAAAGCATTGCGATAGCATAGGGACCAGTAAATGAAGGAAAAATGGGTTTGTGTTATTCCTGACCTGGCCAACAAAAAAAGAGAAGTGAAACAGCATGTCTCCATGAGGTGGCTTTGCGTACCAGCCCGGCAACTGATTTCTCAAGCTTCTAGTCCATACGTGTTTTCCTGGCAGTCAAGTATGGTCTAGTTGAGGGGATGAGAGGGCAGGGTGGGTCAGAAGAGGTTCATTTTAGTGAAGGGGTGCATTCCTTTACTGTCATTATCCAACTCATTAAATGAGTTAATCTGTGAGGTGCGTGGTCAGGGCTGGCTCACAGCTGGAGCTCCCTAGTGTTAATAACAGAGGCTGGGACCGGGGATCCTGGGCCTGTTCCAGTCCACTTAGGTGGCAAACTCTTCCATTTTTCCTGTTCACCACATTCCCTTGGCAAAGTAGAAATGTGGCAGGGTCTGTCAAACTTGGGGCTGCCTTCCCTCTTCGGTCCAGACCAAACTTTATTTCCCTAACTTACTTACTTACTTAGCAGTTTGGTTCTTTTTTTCTTCAGACCATACTGGAATCTTTCAAATCCCAATGTGACTGAAATTTCAGAACAGCCAGAGTGGAAGGCTAAGGGTTTTGCTGTCCTTTACTCCTAACTAGTTGCAGCAGGCAGATTGCAAATAGCTGTTATCAGCAGTTCCTGCTCTCTGCTGTGAGGATGGCTGCCATCAGTGGGAAAGGTCCTGCCCCAGAGCCTGCACCATTCTCTCAGACTGGGTGGCAGACAATGCAGGGCATTTGCTGCCTTCCCAAGTTGAGTTTCCATGGGTTGTGTGAGGCTATTAATCCATCTCCGAGGAGGCTGTGTTATACCCTTCAATGCCTTTTGCATCTCTGAAACTCTGGGTCCAGGGTAGCATACAGTCACTCTTATCAGGGATAGAAAAGGGACAAGTTTTCTCCCGAACTATTTGTAACTTTGCCCAGGATACAGATTGTGTTGAAATTGAATTATCACTTCCCCTGGCCTTTTGTGTGTTGAAAGAGACAAGTTTCTCCCTAACCCATGCACACCAAAAATAGCAAGCAGTAAGCAGGAAGCCTCCACACAGGACCCAGGGCCCAAGCAGAGTGCAGCAGGCACCACCACTTCAGTGGGTCATCACTGGTCATCACTGCCCAGCTGTTTCTGGAAAAGGCAAAGCCATTCCGCAATGGAGGACCCTGAAGCTCAGAGCGTTTTTGCTCTGGTGGTCTAGCTAGGAGTTGGCAGAAACGGCCCTTCTCATGCAGGGCTGTCTGGGTTCTTTCCCACTGCAGGGAAGGGTACTCCTTTACACCAAAGAGCTCCTGCCCTCCCTTCCTTACTCTATCTAGACATGAATGGATAGCAAGGCTTACCAGCAGTAGGGCTGGTCTTTGTGTCTCTTTTGGTCAGAGTAGGAATGTGGCTTGCTTGGAGCTGAACCGAGTTGGGGCTGAACTTCTTCTAACAGGCCCATAGATGTCAGGCATCACTAAAAGCTTGGTGTGTCTGAGATCATCTCCTTGCTCTGGGTCAGTATTGAGTCTAAGAAACCCATATGATCTGTTGTGGCTGGCCAGGTGTGGTCATGAGTTTTCTTTGTTGGGATATCTTCAAGGATAGCCCTTTTACTCCCTGGCTAGGGGCCAAGCTTTCTCAGTAAAGGCAAACCAGCTCATTTCTATTTTTGAAAAACAAATTATACATCTTAGTCCTGTTCATTGGGTAACCCCAGGTTACCCATTTGATAACCCTTCTCTGTTGGAAGGCTGGGCAAACCTCCAGAGTCCCATGATGAGAAACACTAGTTACCCTTACAGGAGTCGTAGATGCCAGTGCTGCTGAAGACCAAGGGTCTGGGAACTCCTTTCATGGAAGGCCAAGGTTTGTCCTTAGAGTTAGGTGATCCCAGGCTGACCTTGAGGCCATGCTTAAATTACATGACCACAGGCAAGGTCAGAATCTCTCTAGGTCTCCATTTCTTCACTTAAGAAATGAGATGGATTAGGGGATGGTTGGCTTAACTCACTTCTGTTGTCCATTTTCAAATCTTACCTATTTGAAATGTCTAAAACACACCTCAAATATTGAGGTACAATAACAATAAATTACATCTTATGATCTTGATTTCTTTGGGTCATTATCTCTTAAATATGCTCTCTCAGGTATGAAAATACAGTAATCCAGCTCTATTTTTGAGTATACCATTTTCTCAGACTACTGGGAGATTATATTCTGGAAAACTCTTCAGTTATATAACTCCTGTTCCTGCTTAAATTCTCTATGTTTAAATTTATATTTTATTATGAAAAATTTGAAATATATGCAAAAGAATTATATAATGAAATCCCATGGACCCATCAACCAGCTTTAACAATTATCCATATTTGTCAATCTGATTTCATCCCCTTTTCCCCCTGCCCCATACATTTTTGGCTGGGGAGAGGGAACTTGTGAGCATTCTTAAGCCAATCTCAGACTTAATATCATTTTACTGTTAAATACTTTAGTTTGTGTATAAAACCAAGAAGACCCTCCCCTTTTGCCAAATATAACTACAGTGTCATTATTGTACCCACTATAATTAACAGTGAAACAGGGGTTTAGTGAATTTTTAGTGAATTCAGAATGGAAAGAGGAAGACAGAAAAGAGGAAGGAGGGATGAAGGAACGAGCTCTGACTGGGTTTACCTGCTTTCCTCCAGAGAAAGTGGTAGAAATCACTGAGAAGGCTCTTAGTATATCTTTCTATGTTGTTATGTTATGTTATGTTATGTTATGTTATGTTATGTTATTCATGAGAGAGAGAGAGAGAGAGAGAGAGGCAGAGGGAGAAGCAGGCTCCGTGTGGATCAGGGAACCCAATGCAGGACTTGATCCTAGGACCCTGGGATCATGAACATGTCTGAAGGCAGACACTTAACTGACTGAGCCATTCAGGCACCTAAGAAGGGTCTCAACATTTAAACTGGCACTTGCCCCAGCCCTTACAAGACTTTCTGGGAGCAGCTGGGTGGCTCACTCAGTTAAGCGTCCCACTCTTGGTTTGGCTCAGGTCATGGTGTCAGGGTCCTAAGATCAAGTGCCAGTCAGCTCTGCACTCAGTGGAAGTCTGCTTGAGATTTTTTTCCCTTTCTGAGATTGTCCCCCCTCCCTTTCCCTCTGTTTTTCCCCCTGCTCATGTGCACGCGCTCTCTCTCTCTCAAATAAATAAATAAACAAACAAATAAATAAAATCTTAGAAAACTTTCAGAAAACAAATATGGGAAAGTACTTTCCAGACAAAGGGATATAACTAGTATTTACTGGTATCTACTGTGTATATCCCCATATATATCACCTCCTTTAACTTTCACACTAAAGCTCAGAAGTAGAAAACAAGGTTCTGGGAGGAGCTTCCACAATACAATCTTCTGATTGGCCAGCATCACAATATCTTACCATTACCCTGACTCCAGGCTCAATCAATGGGGGATTCCTGTTGAGCATCAGTGTACAAGACTATGTGGCTTGAGCCTTAATCCTAACTGATGTTTAACTGCTATAGAAACAAGAGCCAGTTTACTTTTTTGAGATTCTCTGGTAAGAAGTTAAATGAGGATAATCATATCTTAGACAGTGAGAGTGTGAAATGTCTTCCTCTTTCCAGCCCAGGCTAACGATTTCCATTCAGTCTTCTCTCCTCTCTTATCCCCCTCCCCCAAATGGATATAATGCAAATCTTAAGGCTTACAAATCACTCTTAGGGTTAGAGGACATTTATAGATTTGTGTTTGAAAGATTTGAATTTTTGCCTTGGAAGCCTATAACTTTTTATTCAGTATGAAGTATCTTTAATTAGCAAAATGGAGAAAGGTCTCCTTAAACACTCTTGGCAGTGGGAAGAGGTCCCTTGAAGTATTCTGGAAGGAGAAGAAAAGTAATTAAGGAGGGAGGCATAAAGGAAGGAATGAGGGAGGGAAGGAAACAAAAAGCAAAGAACCTCCGTAAGTGTCAGATAGATGTTATGACCCAGCTTGAGATGAACTCTGGTGAAGTAGATTGTTTGTGTTTAAGATGTCCTGCAGACATCTTGATTTTTCTTTTTTTAAGATTTTATTTATTTATTTGTCAGAGAGAGAGCGGGAGCGAGCACAGGCAGACAGAATGGCAGGCAGAGGCAGAGGGAGAAGCAGGCTCCCAGCTGAGCAAGGAGCCCAATGTGGGATTCGATCCCAGGACACTGGGATCATGACCTGAGCCGAAGGCAGCCGCTTAACCAACTGAGCCACCCAGGCGTCCCATGTCCTGCAAACATCTTAAAGGAGTACACAGACATCTTAAAGGAGTATGCAGGTCCCTGACCTTGGCAATGAGACCCTCCCAGCAGCTATATTGTGAAGCTGCTGAAACTTAAGCTTCAGGGCCCCTTCCTTGTGTTGACCCTCCTAAGGGCTTGGGAGAGGCTCTACGAATGTGTTCCTGTTCTCATGGGTATAAGTTTCAAACTACACAAAACCCAGATCCATTCCTGCATCTCAGGAATAGCATTCTCAAGAGAATAATGTGCCTATAATCATACCTAGATAAGTCCCAGATTTCCCTAGTAGTGAAGCTTCCCTTTCTCCACCCCCCCTTTTAAATTCTCTTTGTGATTTACACGAATTTAAACTAATTTGTATTTCATTTGTGCAGATGAAATTATGCAGCAGGAAATCAGGCCGTTGGTGGCAGTGGATATAATTGAACAACTTCACAGACAGTTTGCCATTCTCTCAGGTAAGGTGCAAATTAATGTGTATTTTAGATTTTGCTGCAGCGATCTTGTTGAGAAGGGCCCAGCCTCTTGGACCTTAATGAACACTGGACCCAAGTCTTAGTCACCCGTTCAGCCTCTCCCAGAGTTACAATGAACAGATGGAGGAGGGTCAGATCTCATAGATGTCATTCCTATTGCTGTTGGGTGCAATTTGATCTTCCTTAAGGGAATACATTTCTTTGAGGTTGTAAAGAATGGAGCTAAAAAGATTTTGAGGAAGGAAAAGGAAATAACTACTAATATCAGCTGCCATCATGATGTTCTTCCTACATTCTTATTGGAGGTTTTTCTAAGATCTAACCTTAAGAGAGTTTGGTTTTAAGGGTTCTTGAGCATTGGTGAGGTTATTTGATCTCTGAGAAATTTGTCTTTTATTCTTAGCTTTTATGGACCTAATTTTAATGCATTGATTTCCATTGAACATTTGGGAATAAAGAGAGGCTAATGTTCATAAAAGGCTAGGAATCTTCTGAGCCTAGGCACAACCCTGAGAAGCTGTCATTACCAGAATACTCTTCTTTCTTATTCACCTAGCAAATGATGACATGACTGTGATTACTGAAACTGGAGGTACATACCAAACCCTAAATTACAGTTACACCTGTGTTAGAAGCGTGGTGTGAGATTAACTGTCTTTAGCACGTCACAGAGGAATAAGGAGGTAAGTTACTCTCTTCACCTTCTAGATCAGAAAAAAGCAACAAAGCTGCCTTAGTTCCATCACAGAGAATATGAAGTTGATATTAATTTAACTCTACAACAAGGGATATTAAAAAAAACACATTTCTTTCCTTTCTGTAAATCATATTTAATCTGCTTCCAAGTCCTTGTCTTGCTGAGTTTGAGAGAAATGCAGTCTCTGTTATTGGCATACTTTTCCCCATCCCTCTAGGTGGGGACATTTTATAAAATTCAGACATTCTGGGGAATTCTCTGGTCTTTCCTCTACACTGATCATTGCTCCCATAGTCACTGAAGGCTCTATAAGTAAAAAGTCATTTAAAAATGTCTACCTGTATTGCTTGGAACAGAAACTATAACGTAATAGGAGCTCAGTTCAAAATTATCCGAGTCCTCCTGTTCTGTCCTGTGAGGACTGCTCCTCATATCCCCAGCCTAAGCACCGTAGTCATGGTCCTGGTGGGGACGCTAACCAGCCTCCTGAAGGTACATAGCTTCTCATGGGGAGGCTGGGGTTCTGCAAAACAAAAGGCAGGATGGGGATTGTCCTTTGGGTTTCTGAGAACTGCTATTGGGGCCCTATGCCACAGAAGGCTGCAGGGCTCACACGTGTCAGGGTCTGGAATGGATGATGAGTGAGGTGGAGCGGATTTCTGTATCCTTACACCAAAAGTTGAATGCCCCAGCATAGGATTCTGGCATATATAATGGCTCATCTGGGGAAGGAGTCTAGTGACTGATTAATTTATGCATTAAAGGATCCAAAGTTACCTTTTTAGAGTATTACTGAGATGCTTTTCTCTATTCAAATTTCTCAGAGGCAATAAAGAAATGAATGTCAGAGAGCCCTAGATATGGATTTAGGTTCTGCTGTTGGCCAGCTGCATCTCCTTGGGCAACTCATTTCTCTAAGCCTCACTTTCCTCATTTGTGTAATGAATGGGTGGGATCATCATAATTTTGAGGATCAAAGACATGAAAAATGCTTAACATTGCAACTACCAACTAAATGACTTTTTTTCCTGATATATTTTAATCCCATAAAAATGTTTATTTTTGGATTGTAGTACAAAAAGTGTTTTTTTTTTTTCTGGCATGATATAATTTATATAAGGAACCAAAGACATGCTCATAGTTGAAATGGGTTAGAATGCCACAACTAAATCAGTAATAGAGATAATTGTCAGTCTTTAATGGAGAGCATAGAACTATAGAAAAACACATTGGACCAACGGGGACACCTCTGCATTAGGAGTCACTTTGACTGTGGCAGAGAGTCTTTCATTTTTTGAACTTCTCTTGTCATCTTGTGGCCTCAAGTTTGCCCTTCTTATGAGAGAGGAGCAGGGATTAGCAGTTGTAGCCTTTGCAACGCGGCAAGTCTCGAAGAAAATCAGTAGCCCTGGGGTTCTCTGAGTCATCACATTCTTGGAATTACTAGACCTGCTTTTTGTCCTTACCTGAAGTGGCATCAAATGTCAGTAAGGAGGCCGTTGTGGGTGCCTATGTCTCTGTGGTTGTAAAACAGAAATCTCCATGCTTAGGTCTTTTCCCATCACTGAGGCAACCCAGCTATGGCCTCTGGTCTGGGTCACGGCCATTTTCCGTTTCCTGATTTAGGCAAGTAGGGTGAGGGTACTCCAGCTACAGACTTTTCTACAGATTCCACTGAGCTCTGGAAAGGACCAGAGGCCCCGTCAACCAGGAATGTTGGGAAACATAGCAGGGAGCCTTTTTCTCAGTGAGGACCCAGGTCCTGGCCTGCTGTGCTCCGAGTGTGCTCCCATGGCTGGTGGGAGAGATGGGTGACCCAAATTTGTGGCCAGATGGTTGGAGTCCTCTGGATGGTCAAGTCTGTGGGCAGGGGCCACTGCAGGAACTGGATAGTGACTGGTAGAACTGACAGTGGACTGATAGAAGTGGTCACGGCCTCTGGTGGCTCTGCCCTTGAAAGACAACTGGCAGTGTCTTTCCATATCCAGTGAACTCGGGATATTTCTAAATTTAGGGCTTAGCTAGGAAACAAGAAGATATAAGCAGATTACTGTGGTGGAAACACTCTAGGCTTTGGGCTCAGACAACTCTGGGTTCACATTCCAACACAATTAGTATGTCACTGTGAATCTCAGGTTTCTCGTTGATAAAGTGGGTTGTTTTAAGGAAAATAACTTGCATAGTATCCGGCTGTAAGAGAACTTAACTCGTAGGACTTGTTTCTTTGTTTTCTAAGCCACATAATAAGAGGTCCAAAAGTAGAAATTCCTTGTATTGGATCATGGCTCAAAGACATTAAGGGTGCATCTTTGCAATTCTCTTGATGTTTCTCTTGTTTCTGACGTTTTAATGTCAGTATGGCCTCTGCAGCTCCAGATATCAATTCTGTGTCCAAAGGAGGAAGAAGATAAAGGAACTGTGCTGGCCTCTTCTGTTCTTTTGGCCAGGGGAGCAAGAACTTTCCCAGAAGCTCTTGGTAGACTTCTGCTTTTGTGTCATCCTGGAACTGTGTTGTGCAGCCATATCTGCCAGCAAGGGGGTCAGAAGAGGCAAATATTTAGCTTTGAAATGGCTACAGTAAAAGGTGGTCAGGAGAGAGAGGGTTGGTTATAAATTAGCCATTAACGGTTGTTTCCCCCTTGGAATCATTGTCTATGAAGTCCCCCCACACCTCCCATCACATAACACCTTTTAGAAGTAATTAATAGTGAAGGTGTAAAATACTCTTAGGCTTGTGGAGTCCGCAGCGTTTCCCCCCAGGAAGTGGGAAATTCTCACTGAAGCAGCGGAGGATGTCAAATCAAGGAACTACCCAGAGTCAGAACTTCTGCTGAAATCAGAGATAGAGTTAGTAACTTGGCATCCTGGAAATGAACCAATGCAACAAATGTAGAGAGCAGTACTGCTTAATAGAAATATACCATGATCCACATATGTATTTTTACATTTTTAGTAACATATTAAAAAAAGCAAGGAAGAACGTGTGAAATTAATTTTAATAGCATTCTTATTTAACCCAGCATATCTAAAATATTACTCCAACACATCATCTCTATTCAAAATTATTGTTGAGGTACTTTACATTTTTTTCACACTATGTCTTGGAAATCCAGTTTGTATTTCACACTTGTAGCACATCTCAATTTGGACTGATTATATCACAAGTGTTCCATAGCCACATATGTCTAGTGGCTATTATATTGAATGATGTAGACTGCGGAAATGGTTCTCAACCAGGTTGGACTGAAATCTTCTTTTTAATAATAAATGATTTGCATTGCTCTCTCCCCCAACTATCTTGAATTGAAATTTAGGATACCATTACCTGTATTGGTTAGGGTGGGCTGAACTGCTATATCAAATAGACTCCTAAGTGTATAGTAGTTCACACAAACACAACAGGAATTTAGTTATTTGTCTTGGAGCAGTCCAGCATGTATGTTCATTGTCAGCAGATGACTTTTCTCCATGTTCCTCACACATGAAGTTTCCTTCCACTTTATGGCTCATGTTACTAGTATCTACTTTGTGGCCATCTTATTATCTGTATCTAGGAAGCAGACAGGGAGAAGACAGCATATCGCTTCTTAAAAGCCTCAGCTCAGCAGCAGCACACACCGCATACCACTGACTTGAACCTTGATCCGTTATATGGATACACTTAATATCATGGGAAGCTAGCCAATTTAGTTCAGTTGTGTGCTCACAGCAGGTGAATAGCTATCCCCTATTTATGCATATACTGAAAAAAAAATGAAAAGGAGAGTAGTAAAGGAGAAATAAAAGAAAAGTAAGAGTAGTAAAAAATATGTATTTCAATATGTAGTTCTAGCTGTACTAGAAAAAATAATAAAATAGGTGCTCGGAGTCACCCTGAATGTGATAGCTGCAAATGCTGGGGTGTGGCGTGGTTGATCAGACCCCCTCAGTGGCCTTACCATAGTGATTTTTCTGAAAGAGTAAACAATTGTTGACATAGTTCTGAACAGAGTTGGTAAATTCTGAACAAAGTATTATCTTCCTTCAGTTTATAAGGTAGTTGCAATTCTGAAAAATTCAGTATATATTTAAAGCATTTAAAAATAATTTTTGAGGGGCGGCTGGGTGGCTCAGTGGGTTAAGCCTCTGCCTTCGGCTCAGGTCATGGTCTCAAGGTCCTGGGATCAAGCCCCACATCGGGCTCTCTGCTCAGCAGGGAGCCTGCTTCCCCCCTCTCTCTATCTGCCTCTCTGCCTACTTGTGATCTCTGTTTGTCAAATAAATACATAAAATCTTAAAAATAATAATAATAATTTTTGATTTGTAACACCATTGGTGGACCTTGAGGGCATTATGCTAAGTGAAATAAGTCAGGCAAGGAAAGGCAGATACCGTACCATCTTACTTGTATGTGGAATCTAAGAAAAACTGAACTCATAGAAACAGAGATAAAGATTGGTGGCCAAAGGCAGGGTGTGGGGGGAAAATGGAGGAAAGTGATCAAAAGTACAGACTTCCAAGTTATAAGATAAATACATTCTGGGAATGTAACGTACAATGTGGTGACTACAGTGAACAGTACCATATTGTATATTTGAAAATTGCTAAAAGATTAAATCTGAAGACTTTGTAAGGTTATTTGTGAGGTGATGGATATTAATTAAACTTATTGTGGTGATCTTTTACAATATATACATATATTAAATTATTGTATGCATACCTTAAGCTAATACCATGTTATATGTCAATTATATCTTAATAAAATGGAAAACTTTTTAAAAACTTTTATTATTATGTATAAAATGGAATTTATAGGATCTGATCACTGTAATTGGATTTCTCACTTACATTGAGTTTCTTTTAAGATATTCAGAAATCACACAGGGTGTAGGGCAATTCTTTATTATATAGAATAGATTATTTGATATCCCATGCCCTGACATTTCTAATGTGTCTCCCGGAAGTGGCATTACCATTTTCCCAGCTAAAATCAGTTTTTTGAGGGGAGAGAGAAGGAAAATGTGTTTTGGGAGGCAAATAACAGTTAACTACCTCTCTCTTTTTTTCATCGTTGGTCTTCACCATCTTCCTATAGGATTTGCTAGTGTTCTAAATTCTCTATAGGACAAAAGTTTGTGCCAGTCAACACCCAGACCCTCATGGAAGTACTCTTATGTATCCCAAGAACTTACTGCTGTTTTCTGCAGTGAACCTAGTCCTCTTCCATTTAAATGAGCAGGTAAAAATTATACCAGGAGTACTAAAATTTATTTAAGTCACCATTTTACTTAACTTCCAAGTGGTTTGGTTTTCTTTATTTTCCTTGAATAGGACTTATCTGACACACTTTCATCCTTTTGCATTTCCACGTTTTCTCACAAGGTGGCACCGAATGCCTTACTGTGGGTTGTCAATGACTGTATTGAGGCTTAGCTTTGTCTCTTTGGGGCTTCTGTCCCTTATGGTTAATTTTCAACAGCAGGTGGTGTCCCCAGTTAACCTTGGGTCTCGCTGGTGTTCAGTATTGGTATTAACCAAGATATAAGAACACTCCACCTATCTTTCTCTACTTAGGTGTGAAGAGCTTTAATTTATAATTAACAATAAAAGACAAAATCATTAAATGGTATAATCCTATCTTAATAAATATTTTAGGGTGTTTTGAGTCTTTGAAATGTTTTAGCCATTTTCTTGGCAAATATTGGTTATGCAATTAGTACAGTGTTATAATGCATCTAATTTTAGCCTTACTAGAGATGTAAATTCTCTTATTTTGCATTTATCTAAAACTTCCTATGGCTATAAAATTGCAAAGAGGAAGAATATGAGGTGAAAGCTGATAGTATCCTGATTTAAGTTGTTTTCAGTCAACACAATGAGGCAGCTTAATCACCATGTCAAAGTTTGACAAATATCTAATCTGCAGGTTACTTTTTAAAAATTTTAAAATAAACATGTAGAATTAATAGAGAAATACTTCCCAGAGAAGAATGACTAGTCATCCAGACAAGTATCACACAGTTTCATTCCATAGTGATTGGTCTCTGAGAGCCTCACCCCACATTAACAGTACCTAGAAGAGACCTGTGTAGAAAACCACAAGGCTCTCTTGCTCTTTACGTGATACAAATACCCA